>MU903315.1:0-17399 GCA_036418205.1 Ostertagia ostertagi | reverse complement strand
ATGGAATGCGCTGGTCTCTGAAACCTGCTAGGTAGGTGACAACTTTTTTTTTTTCAAAATACTTGCATACTTTCATATCGATTTTGGAACCGTGAAGTACAATGTTGTACAAAATTTGAAGGCAGCTATCACGGTAGATCTTGTAGGCCAATGACGAGTAGTACCCTCTTATTTGCTATTTTATTACTCGACCAGCTGGTCCCGTCAAACCGCCGGGACCTTCCTATCCTGCGCAAGCTTTCTATCCTCCGCTATGGTCCCTTCCTCCTGTGACACCAACACCTCGTGGAAGTGACGCGTATGCAACACAATGGTGTTTCAAACAGTAGAAGGGACACAATCATGATATGACGGTAGATTTTTCGCTTCCCTTCCTCATCCTCCCTTCCTCTCTCCACTGCCCTCCAGCTGCCACTGCAGCACCATGTGGAATGAACGGAAGTGTGCTAAGCAGGTGTTTATATAGCCCTAAGAGTGTTATCACAACTATCCTACAAAACATTGATATCTCAAATCCTGTAAGCTACCCGATTTGTTAGCGGTTTGTTTATCCCATGAGCTTCCTTCTCACTCACTTCATTTTGCGGACGGACACACATACATACACACACATACAGATACACGACACACAAAGTTAGCGCTTTATAAAATAGAAGGATATCCGAAGTTGGGGTAGGTGTGGCACCGGATGTGACGTGTACTTGATAGAAGTTGCGTGGATAAGCTGTTGCCAGCATACATCGCTGGATATCAGCAAAGCATGCTGGAAACAGCTCATCCACGCAACTTCTATCAAGTACACGTCAATTCCGGTGCCACACCTACCCCAACTTTCGGATATCGACTGTATTTTCGACCATGGATTGAAGCGCGACAATAACTTCGTATAATGTTAATACGTATGGCCCACCACGCCAACAAGCATAGTGTTTTGACTGATAAGGCATACATAGCAAGTTGAAAGATGCCGGCCGCCAGAAGAGAAATGATCTTCCAAAGTGAAAAGCGAACAGCAAACAGATGGCCCAAGTCACCAACTGAATTAGTGGTGTGGCGTGTAGCGTATGGGGCCGGAGTGCCTTTCGGATGTTCAACCAGCAACAGGGACTTCGCGTGAAAGCCCCCACACTCTTTCCTTGGGCTTAAAGTGAATGCTTTAGTGGCGCACATGACTCTCTCGAATGCGGCCCTTCCTATATTCGTAATGCAATCGTTTAACGTTCTCGACATAGTCAAGAAATTTGGAAACTCTCGACATAAACTTAAGGAAAAAAACTAGGAAGGTGCAACAATTGCTACGGCTTTCTAGCTTCTTAGTCAGTGATCCAAAAGATTCCCTTTTTTGTTAAAGTGTTATTTATGTACTTTCAGGTTTGTTAAAACCGCAACCAAGATAGTAGTAACCTTTATTCGGCTTACGTTTCGGCCTTGTCGATTCCAATCGATACTATGTGGTCTTTTCAGCGGAATATCGTAAGCTGCTGTTTTTCCCATACAGTGCGTACCAAAAGTATGTGGACACCCTAGAATCGATTCTCAGGAGTCAGCTAAAGGCTTTTTGTGTTATGAAACCTTCACCATTCAACTCCTAGTGGTCGATAACCTACAATGACATTCTCGGCAAAAGATTTCGTTCTAACTTAGCGAACTATTTTTCATGGAAAGTTTTTTCTTTGTATCAAAATTATGTGGACACCCTGAGGCAGATGAAGTTTTTGCATCGATTTCCTAACCTATTTTTACTTCTCCTTTCGTTACTTATTCTGGCATCATTCCTCTTCACGGCAAGCGTTTTTCTGAAGAAGACCGAGCACAGAAATGGGATCCCCATGCTTTGAACCTTCCTATTGCGAAATAGCACGTCAACCAGTCATGCGTCCTCTTAGGTTTGGAGAGAAATCCGAAATCCTGATGCTAAGCTCTCGACCTTGACTGAGGGTTGTTCTCAATCGCTACTTGTTCAAAACAGGAGAAGAATAGCCTTAATTTTCTCAAATTATTCTTTTCGTACTACTCAACTTTACGCATAAATGATCTTCCCGATCTTAAAAAAGACCAATCGGTGTCTCATCAATCTGAACACACGACACGAAAGAAGATGAAGAAGGCTTTGTATATGAATGCGGGTTCAGGTTGGCAAGGTTGGAATTCCCACTCAAAAAAGGATCACAACATGATACTTTGAACCCACACAGACAGTGCTTTCGTGGAAATGGTAAAATTAGTATAAAAGACTTTCTGTGGAAATTTCTCTCATAGACCAACTCGACTGGCAGAAAGAAGCTTATTCCTTACTATTCGGGTGGGTCTTGAGGTTTTTGGAGAGACTTTGGTCGGACCCGCAGATGTGCTCGAAGAGACAATTCGGAAGATGTTCATCAAAGGTCTGGGGTGGTTCCAAAAGGAGGGGGACATTGAAGTTTGGCTTGCCAACATGTCAGGTAGACGACTAGGATTATAATGAGGTGCTTGAGTCCCGGCTACAACCTTTTTCGAAAAGTCATCGTCGCAAATCACTTGTTTTGCAGGGGAGGTCCCTGACACCATTCCATTTGGAAAAATGCTAAACGCAACGGCTTTGATTGGCAAGTCGGCTAGCGTATTCCTCAGACTTCATCCTTATTGAAAACGTAGAGGTATCGTGGTTCGCGGTCTCTACGTCATTGAACAAAAGAGTAATATCACAAGTGACCTAACACGTCGGTGAAATTGACTGTTGGGAACAGATCGGCAAGACATGTATCCAGACCCATTCATAGCATGCCAAACAAAATGGCTTAGCTTACTAGAAACTTTGGTTGGCCTACCGATTTCAGATTCTGAAGATATTGCCGTTTTTCAAAAAGTGTCCACATAATTTTGATACAAAGAAAAAACTTTCCATGAAAAATAGTTCGCTAAGTTAGAACGAAATCTTTTGCCGAAAATGTCATTGTAGGTTATCGACCACTAGGAGTTGAATGGTGAAGGTTTCATACACAAAAAGCCTTTAGCTGACTCCTGAGAATCGATTCCAGGGTGTCCACATACTTTTGGTACGCACTGTATTATGGCCTTAGAATCCTAATCTTCAAAGTCGCGAATTGTGAACCACCTCTTTAGTGATCCCGCCATCTGACTAGCAAGGTACGGGCTTTCAACCAAGTCACATTCTTCGATCCTCGCAATCAATCCAAACAACAGTTGTAGTAGTACGATATCAGTTGATATCTAAGCACATTTCTACATCGCGTAACTCTCATTGATGTTTGGTTGTGAATGCTTGTTGGTTTTGCATGTAGCAGTATGGTGGTGTTCGTCTCGTCAATTGTGATGTGCCACCGGCCCAAGGTATCTTTATACTCTCTATAGTTGTTTAGAGATGCAAGTCATCACTAGATCTAGAATAACTTGCCTTAAGAACTTAGAAGTCATAACAGGATTTGACTCGCGCTTTGTTCCTTAAGTTGCTTTCGCTAAGCATGTTAAGAAGGGACACAAAAAACGGCCCTACGCATTCTTTTACAGGTTTCAGGGAGCACAGAAAGACCATCCCAAATATCGAATGCATAGGAATTGAGAGTTATGTTCGGTTTTCCTTCGTTTGTTTCATTAATTCGTTGAAATAAATCACGATGATAGGCAAATTTCGAAATTACGAGTAAATGCTACAAATATAATAATATAAATATGTTTACCGAGAAGTATTTTGGTTTGTCTGTACGTATACAGATATCCGAAAGTTGGAGTAGGCGTGTCATTTGGAAGTGATTGTGTTAGTTTTGCGGATAGGTTGTAGCAAGCATGCTTCACTGATATCCAGCGAAAATGTTTGAAACAGCTTATCGACAAGAATTCTATCAAGCATGGCTACCCCACGTCTTTTCGGTGACACGCCTACCCTATCTCTCGGATATGGACTGTACTTTATCTCTCACACAAAGGTTCAGTGCAATTGCAGGCATTGACGTGGCACCGAGTCAAGAGCATCTTAATACGTGACGACAGCACACTTTTTGGTTTTCCACCGCATGAAGCCAGGTCGATTCCGCAATCCTCCCACCTCACTCTAATCACACCAAACGAGCGGTGTGAAAGAAACGCCTCACGTCGAGAGAATAGAGATGCGCGTTACTTTTCTCATCACAGTGTATGGAAAAACTAGCTGCTGAGGATTGGGCAGAAGTTCTTCTCCTTCGTTCTAACAGGGTCTTGCACGGCCTTCGCTTTAGATGGAATGGATGGGCACTTCTCGAATGCAACAGGATGTTCGACGAGGCACTATTATGCCATAGGTGTTCAAACTAAAAGTGATGAGTAAATGTAAAAAACAAGGAGATGTGAAGGTCACATGGAACACCTGTGTGAGACAAAACTCCATATTTTGGATCTTAGCGACTTTATCGATGTCTCAGTATTCTCACCTTGTAACACCAAAAGCGCTCTGACAAATAGCGCCACTTTGTTCAGATTCCTTTTCCAATGGCGCCGGATAGAGCATCGAGATTGCCAGTCACGGGGTGGTTGGAGTGTGGAGTATCTTCAAATAAAAGGAGGCAACCGTGAACAGAGTGAGCCAATGATGCACCGTGGATCGAGAGCTATCTTTGCAGTGAGCCTCTACATAGCCTGGCGCGTGGAATTATCCTAATCGGTAGTCATGAAGAAAGAGGCTCAGAAAGTAGGTTTGAAGAAATTGGAATCCTAGCTAAAGAAAGCAACAAGCAAACGAGTGGCTAGCCTGTCGGATAGGCGAGCTTGTGTGCTGAGTTGCAGGACATCTTGGAAAGCTTCAATACTTATCAAAAGATTTTTACAGCAATACATATAAAGTGTCTCAGAAATTATGTGTCCACCTAAAAACACGTGTGGGGCGGGCTCCGCAGGAATTGTTGTGGCACCCTAAGCACGATGTACAGCGAAAAGGCGGTTCGATTGATTGAAGAATGGAATTTCATCCCACCGAGTGTTATTTGAAGGCTGAACCTACCGTACTCTGCTGTTTTCGTCGAGAAGCGTGGTTCCGAGTTCACATTTTCTTTATTTACTATTCCATTTGTGGTTTATCCGAAATGAAGTGGCTGTTCACACGCGTAGGCCTTCCTTTTTTTCTCGCTGATGCGAATTTAATTTTATACAGCTTTGTGAATTGAACCGCAAGGTGATCAAGTCGTAAGAAATGTGTGTGAAGTCGTCTGGTTTGATGTACTAGGACTAGAAGCAATGTAATCAGTTGGAGAAAAGCTATCATCGAAAAGGCCTTCCTGCCGAATTCCTTTAGCGTAACTGAATGATGATGGTATCCAACTACCAGTTTAGCTCCGCACGCAACCGCGCGCATCACATGGTAGGCTTTAGTGAAACTGGACAACTTGCTGAATATTAGGTCACGTGGCTGAGAAACTAACAGTAAGATGTTTGGAAGATGTGTCACATGAATTTCAAAGGCTGTCCAATTTTGCTGAAGATTGTAGCGTAATGCGCGCAGTAGCATGCGGAATGAAAATGGTACTTATCATGACTTCGTAAACATTTAGCATTGATATCGAGCTCGGATGATTTAGCGGTTTATAGAATTTCCACAATTGAAGAATCGGTGTAAGTGAAATATAACCAATCAATCAGCATCTAACCATGATGGAAATTGGAAATATGATGGAAATTCGCTATTGGTCCAAGTCCAGATAGTTGAGCAGCTCAACTTTCTTTGCTTCTTTAGATGAAAGGTAGGAATGGAACATATTCACGTGCTAGGGACCTGGTTTAGTTCAACTGAGTGCACGCTCAACTGTCGCTACTTTTATCAGTACAGTTGCCGCTCATACCACTTTCTGTCACCTACATTCAACCCTCGCCACCTTGATCGCTTGCCAGTGATAATTGCAACGAAGTTGGAGAGACCTGCATTCAGACGCTCTTCGAGTTGGAGAGACCTGCATTCAAACGCTCTTATCATTCCTTGTCATTTCTTATCAGTTCATACTGTTCGCAATCGGTGTCCCGGTCCCAACCTCCACGCAACGTGTAGGAGCTAATATTTACTGTCACCACGAAGGCTGCAACGAAATTAGCAGTACTCAAAATCCAAACTTCCTTATCATCCGTTATCGCTTGTTATCACTTCTGATCATCCGCTATCCGTGTTCCCGTCCCATCCCCTATACCACATGTGAGAGCCAAGGTTCCAATGTAACCGCAAGGGCCGCAACGAAACTGGTGGTATCCACACTTTGACGCCCCTTATCAGTTCTTATCAGTTGCTACCACATTCGTTCACTCAACTTCTTGGTCCCCGCCTCATCCCACATATCATACATGAGTGCAAACTCTCCACTGTCAACGCGAACGGTGCAACGAAATTGGTGACATCAACATTTCGACGTCCGTTATCAGCTCCTATCAGTAGTTATCACTTCCCGCCACCCGTCATCAGTGTTCACCTCCGGCCCCCTATATATCCTAGAAGTTTGAGCGCTCTGGGTCCAAAGGGGGTGAAGTTATGAATTTCCGGTCAGACACACACACACAACCGCTTAGCCGATTATATATAGTAGGATTTAATTCATCGCTATTCGTGTTCCCGTCCCATCCCCTATACCACATGTGAGAGCCAAGGTTCCAATGTAACCGCAAGGGCCGCAACGAAACTGGTGGTATCCACACTTTGACGCTCCTTATCAGTTCTTATCAGTTGCTACCACATTCGTTCACTCAACTTCTTGGTCCCCGCCTCACCCCACATATCATACATAAGTGCAAACTCTCCACTGTCAACGCGAACGGTGCAACGAAATTGGTGACATCAACATTTCGACGTCCGTTATCAGCTCCTATCAGTAGTTATCACTTCCCGCCACCCGTCATCAGTGTTCACCTCCGGCCCCCTATATATCCTAGAAGTTTGAGCGCTCTGGGTCCAAAGGGGGTGAAGTTATGAATTTCCGGTCAGACACACACACACACACACAACCGCTTAGCCGATTATATATAGTAGGATGGGTTAACGTTAGAGGAAGTTCGATGTGGGAGGATTTAGAGCTGTCGACTTGAGCTGACTGACAGCGACTCACCGCTTTCGCTTCCTTGAACCGTTAGGGCAGAGTCAACCCTGCGTTGCGCAGTTTTCAACGGCCACGTTGCGCAGTTTCGCCCGATTAGACACGTTCTCTCGCGCGAACATTCACACTCGCATGCTCGAGCCGTCTGTGTCTCCGCCCATACAGCGTGCGTTGAGGATCTCTCGACGTGCCGTTGCGAACTGCGCAACGCAGGGTTGACTCTGGTTGATGGGAGAACTGCGCATGATTAACGAGTCTGTGTGCAGTACATCTGGTAATTATGTTTCAGCAACAGCAATACTTCGTACCCTGCTGCTCTAGCAGTATTCACTGCCGATTTCCTTATCTCGTTCATCCGGGAAACCAGGCACCAAAGAGTTGAGAAAACACACCTTATTTTGGAGAATCAATATAGAAGCCACATTCTCACCACCGCCTTTAAGTTTCTTTGGCTCATTTTCGCCTCTTTTCATATACAAGGAATCTTGGCCGGCCGGCAGCTCTATACAAGTCTCGTCTGGCCATTCGTACGAGTGACAGCACCTTGTCACTATTACTCACTCATCTGAACCGTTGACTTAGCGGGTGCGTACGACATGTCGTTACGACTTCGTCGGCAAAGGCCACTTACCACTGTTTTTAGCACTGGATTGTGAATGGTCGGCCCCTGTCGTGTCTGTCATTGATGGGCGGAATTCGCTGACTCGTTAGCAATGCTGTAGCTTTTGACTCCTGCTCAAACCAAAATCGTCACAAGCCAAAGCGCGAGAACAATTAATCCTTACTCTTGGATAAACTTTTATCAAGGATATTGTACCGCATCGCTCATTGGTTCACTTATGGTCCAGAAAGATAATTTTCAAGGCTCACACACTCTTAAAATCGCGCCAGTGATTTTGGTGTTTCCCTTCATTTGTATCAGATGTAACATACACCAAGCGTATTTGATGAAAGATGTGGCATTTTATCGGCCGGACCAGTTATAGGCCTTTGCGGCATCCATTTTCTAAATTCATTTCCGCACCATCCGAACTGCCGAGTTGGAGATTCCAACTCGGCGAGTTACGGATGGTGCGAGAATGAATTTAGAAAAATTTCTATGAGGACCAGACTTTCAGCAGAAGACGACGAAAACAACTTGTACATAGCAGGAAACACCCGTCAGACCGGAGCGCTTCTACAGACTTGCAGCTACTGCTCACAGCTCTACCCAAAGCTCTGGTCGCTACCAGGCATTGGCTGTATTCCGCGAATAAGATATGGAAATTGTGTACTCGTAAGAATTTAGTCAATTAAAGTGCCAATCTACATCTCAAAAACGTTCGTTCGAGGGGTATAAATGATCAGTTGTTGTAAGAGTTGGAGCGATGATTACTACATGAAACACATCGCTACCCCATTTTAAAAGGAGTCGTAGTCCAAATTTTGAGATGCTATGCCGAAAAGTGCTTTCCTTATTCTAGCTGTATATTGGAGTGGTTCTCCAAAAGGATATGGTAAAATCGGAAATACCCAGTCGCTGTGTCCTCTCACAGGCAGGGCTAGGTCGAATGACATTTTCTTGTGTGCTCTCACTTCTTTCGGCAAAACTGCATGAGTGCTCGCATGTGTGAAGAGTTTGCGAGCGGCTAAGGACACTTTGCAAGCATGCAAAACAGGGGTCTCTTGCCGTCCGACGATTCTCGTGGGTCAGTGGCTCAGCGCTTTAACGCTTCTGTCACCGCGGCTCAGCTCTCCTCGCGCTCTACCTCCGCCCATGTTAGCGCGACGTATGCCGTATGAAGTTCAGCATCCAAACATTGGGGATCGTATCACTAGATGAACTTTCCACTCATAAAACATTGAGCACGAACCACCCATCCCGTTAACATGAAGGCTTCTTTCTCCTTGCCATACTTATAAGCGTATCCCATCATGCATATGTTAGAGCCAGGCGTGAGGATCGCTCTCTCGAGGGTTCCATAACGGCACGGGCGAGGATTCTTGCTCCGATCAGGAGACGTATCCTCTCGCGCCGGCGGACATTCCACACGTCGCCATGCGCCGCTGCGTCTGTGACTTCGCGCGGGATGTTTCACATGGCGGCACCTACTCTGCATGTAGAGAGTGCGATGGGTTGGATGGATCCTCGACCTTATTTCACCTGTGGGTAGAACCTTCCTCACCGTTTTTCTATGTCTTGGGACGTAATATTCTTTTTCACTGGACCAAGTTACCACTCCATGGTAGGAATTCATCGTCAGATCGCTAATTAATAAAGTATCGAATTGAGCCCAAGGACAACAACCTTTACATGGCACATGTCTTGTACTGTGAGGCTTGAATCACTACAGAAATCTCAAAAAGAAACTTGTTGGCTCACCGATGTTTAGAACTTTGGCCTTGTCAGTTGTCTAAACCCATCCGCAACTTATGGTCATGGACCGTTAAGCCAAGGCCCATACAGGAATCGCTGCACCAAGTGCCGCGCGCGATGCTACCCGCCGCGTGAGTTCGTGTGTGTTGGTCCCTCGCTGATAGCCATTTTAACAAGCTCCGGACCAATTGGCGACGAGTGAATTGTGAACGTACCCTTGCAGAACAGTACAATAAAGACCCTCCGATGCGCACCGCCTCAAGCTATCGATTAACGTGGATGAATAGCGGTCACGTCTTTCAAGACGCGCCAACGTACGAACACGGAATTGCGCATTCGGCCGGGACTTATTCCTTGAATCTTCCCCTCTGTGGGAAATATGCGTCAATGGTAGAAATCTAAGGAAAAGGCGAATGGGCTGGTCTCACAAGCTCTTCAGTAGAATGCGTTATTCAATTTCCCGATATTTCAGACGGATTTAAAGTCGCTCGCCACCGAAGAGAACATACTAGCAGATCCAATTATTCAACAAAAACTTCTTCACTCAAATGAAAAGCTAGCACAGGTAAGAGGTAACCTGAAGAGGTTGTCAGGAAATTGTCTTTCACGCTGTCATGTATCAGCAACTGTGTCTGGTTAGCTTGAGTGTCTGCACAATTATGGTTGGTCACGTTCGAGGGGGCCGGATGAGGTGAGTGTGGCGGGGTAGCGCAGGCGGCGATGGTGGCGTGGTGTGTGCGGCGGTGCGTGAGAATCGCGGCGATGGATTGTGTGGTGGATGGAAGTCTGGGTGTCGAGGTGTGTGGTGAGTGAGAGGGGTGGAAGTGAGGGAAGTGTGGCGCGGATTAGCATTTCCCATGACATACGTTTGTAAAGTGAGTTGATAGGACCAAAAAAAGAATCCAGAGGGAATACGAAGTTATTACGTGGAATGGAAGGACACAAATTGATTTGGGCACCACAAGCTTGCACAAGACCTTCAAACACTCCGCTATTGGGTTGTCGAAAAAAGCGTTGTCCTTCTTTTTCAAATTCGCTTTTTTGCCAGAATTCCTGGTTGCGCCCCTGAATCTAGATCCAAGTTTGTTACCACAAGGCGTGGAAAAAGTGGTGAATCATTGAGAACAAGTCGTGGCAAACAGGATTCACGCCCGGGACTTTGTCATATTTTTGGAGGATTTTTTTAAGAAATGTGGTCGTTGTCGTTTTCAGAGCGTCTCATAAAGCAAGCATAATCTGGTCATAAATAAATCAGGAATGACGTCATGCCCAGAAAATTGCAATGATTCGAGGCGCGGCGCGCGTCGCTGAATGTGATTGACTGTAGAGGTCATTCAAACTTGTAACCAACTGGCAATAGCGTCCAATATCCCGGCTTTTTAATCGTTTCCCTTGTATTCAAACGTATCATTTTCATCTTCACGTTAATTACTTCATCGTCATGAAACATCGCGAGTCTTTTTAACATTGCAGCAATTTGTTTTCTGCATTAGATGCTTTTCCACGGATCTCTTTCACTGAGGGTCCTCTCTCACTGAAAGATCTCGAGCCGGTTGGTGGCGAGGCTACGTGGCGCGACCCCAGGTGGCGGATAGGGGGTAAATCGCGGACCAAAAGCCACCATGTACTTGCCCTGAGACGCAGGTGGATTCAGGGGATGGACTCCCTGTTTCTGTAGTGCTGTGTTGATTCATACCAGCTGTCTCCACTCAGGCGCATCCATGCATGCTTGCGTGTGTGGTGCGCTCTGTGTGTGTGCGGTTGGTATCCTGCATGTCGGCACAGCCAAAAGCTTGCATTCAAGTGACTGGGAAGTACATGGGAGGCGATTCGGGGCCGCCTCCAAAAATAAGCCCCTTGTTCCGCTCCAGGATAGCGTGGCTAACTACCTGGAGGTCTATCCTAGCCCACACGACAGAGCCTGGCAAGCTACTCGTGTGCCTTCAATATGCCGAAAACAGCAATATGGATGGGCCTCATTCCCCTGAACCTGAGGGAGCCCCCAATACGGCAGCGTTGGGTAGGACCGCTCGGGAGAGGCTGCTAGAATCTCAGGGCCCGGATAGGCTGCCTAAACGAAGAAGGACTAAGATGGCGATCTGTACTTTCAACGCACGAACGCTTGCATCCGAAGCTCACATCGAAGATCTGATGATGCAGGCCAGGAAGATCAAGTACGACGTCATCGGACTGACCGAGACGAGAAGGCACCGCCCGCTACACGCCGTTTTCGATACTGGAGAAGAACTGTTCCTTGGAACATGCGACAGCAGAGGCGTTGGCGGTGTGGGTGTCCTCGTCAACACGCACTTGGCCATAAACATCGATTCGTACGAAAGCCTTACGACCCGAATCGGACGTTTGAGATTGAGAAGATGTGGTTCAACTCCTGCTTTGACAATCTTCGTCGCCTACGCACCAACATCGAGCTACGACGAGGAGGAACACGAAGCATTTTATATGGAATTGGAGAAGTTCTACAGGAAGATCATACCTTCTTCAAGGTCATCGTCGGCGACTTCAACGCTAAGATTGGCCCAAGAAGAACGGCTGAAGAACTTCACATCGGTACTCACGGAATGGAATGGAATGAGCAGGGTGAGAGACTGTCGGAGTTTATCATGTCGACCAACACCATCCATGGTAACTCACAGTTCCAAAAGCCCCCTCACCTTCGTTGGACTTGGGAGTCACCTGATGGACAGTTCCATAACGAGATAGACCACATCATCTTCAATCGAAGGTTTTGCCTGACCGACGTCGCTGTTGTTCCAAAGTTCTACACGGGATCGGACCATCGTCTCCTCCGCGCGCAAGATTCCACTTCTCGATGCGTGTTGAGAGAGCAGCAAAGTTCAGGAAGCGAAGCCCCAGGACAGTCATCAACTGGGACCACTTCGCTTCCCTTGTCAGCTTATGGGAGGATTCCGTTATCGAGAACATCGACGAGGAATATCATCGGCTCGTTGAACCTTCACGAGAGTGGCAGGAAGGCAGAGAGTTTACAAGTCACCAAAGGACGTCTGTCTACGGAAACTCTCGAGCTGATACGCCAACGTGGAGCCGCACGAGCTGCAGGCAATCACCAACTCACGTCCGAGCTTGCGAAGCTATGCAGAGAGGCGATAAAGGAAGATCTCAAGGAGCGAAGAGCAGCAGTATTAGCTGAAGCAGCAGAGGCTGGGAGGCAATGCCCGCCGAAGCTTTGCCAGCTACAAGACCAAGATGACCTGCCTCCGACGTCCGGATGGAACAGTTACTGCATCCCGAAGGGCAATGGAGAAAGTCATCCACGACTTCTACTCGGATCTCTTCGATAGCCATGTCCATCTGCCCACTTATCAACTGCAACAGGATGGATACGTCGTCCCCTCAGTACTCTCTTCCGAAGTCCGACACGCCATCAAGTCGGTGAAGAATTGTACAGCGCCCGTACAGCACCCGGTCCTCGACAGGGTCATACCGGAACACCTGAAGTCATCTGTCACCAGACCACCATGGCGCCGCCAGTCATCTATCATCAGAACTCTGGCTCGACTCTTCACGCGCTACCTGTCGGAATGCAAGGTACCCACTCCGTGGAAAACCAGCAGGACCGTGTTGCTGTACAAGAAGGGAGACCTGGACGACATTGGCAACTATCGCCCAATCTGCCTGCTGTCTGTAATCTACAAGCTATTCACTCGAGTCATCCTTAACAGGATCGGCAGAATACTAGATGAAGGACAGCCATGCGAGCAAGCAGGGTTTCGAAGAGGGTTCGATTTGGGGCGGGCGTCACGTGGACAGCGCTTGCGGCGGATAGAGTGTGCGATTCGTACTGTCTACATTTCGTGCGCAGCGGGCGCTCCTGTCTCCTCGCTGCTAGGGTCAGCACGATCGACCATATCCACACGGTTACGAGACTCATTGAAGTTTCACGAGAGTACAAGATGCCGCTTTGTCTCACGTTCATCGACTTGAAGAAGGCCTTCGACTCTGTGGAGACAGAAGCGGTCATCGAAGCCTTGGGCAACCAGGGCGTCCCTACTCAGTACATCAAGATTCTTCGTGAGCTCTACAGCAACTTTACGACCAGAATCTCACCATTCTACAAGGAGGTCATCATCGACGTCAAGAGAGGGGTTCGACAGGGCGACACCATCTCGCCCAAACTCTTCAGCGCCGCTCTCGAGAACGTCATGCGTCAACTGGAATGGGAAGACATGGGAGTGAAGGTCGACGGCCGGCAACTACACCACCTTCGTTTTGCTGACGACATCGTTCTTATAACGCCGAACATCGAGCAAGCGGAGCGAATGCTGGCTGATTTCGACTGCGCCTGTGGTAAGGTTGGTCTACAGCTGAACCTAACGAAGACGATGTTTATGAGAAACGGATTGGTTCCTGATGCCCCATTCACGCTCAACGGAACGAACATCACCGAATGCTCCAGCTACGTGTACCTAGGTCGGGAAATCAATATGATGAACGATCTAGCTCCAGAGCTGAGCAGGAGGAAACGAGCGGCTTGGGGAGCGTACAAGAACATCGAGGGAGTAGTGAAGAAGACGAAGAACATCCGGCTCCGTGCCCACCTCTTCGATTCCGCTGTCCTTCCTGCCCTAACCTACGCCTCAGAGACTTGGACTCTGCGCAGGCAGGACGAGCATGCGGTCAGCGTTATCCAACGCGCTGTCGAGAGGACGATGCTAGGAGTAACCCTGTACACGCAAGTGCAGAGGGGAATCCGGAGTGCCGAACTACGCCAACGATCGAAGATCAGGGACGCTGCCGTTTTCGCCAAGGAATCGAAGATAAGGTGGGCCGGACACGTCATGCGATTTTGCGATGACCGTTGGACCAGAGCGGTTACCGACTGGATCCCTCGGGACGTCAAACGAACACCTGGACGACCGCCGGCCCGATGGTCAGACTTCTTCACGAAAGCTCTGAACGAAAGGAATGAAGGACATCGTGTCCCTCGAGCGAGGAGGGTCCACTGGACAACTCTTGCACGCGACAGGGACGAATGGAGACGTTGCTGGCGCCCGCTCGAGCAATTCGATGATCAACGGGACGACAGGTGATACAGGTGATTGATGCTGAATGTTCTGGAGGTCTGACGCTTGTAAAATTTGTGTGACCCACAACTGATCGCCACGCCATTTCCCGTGATGGATGGTTCGCACAATTTCATCCTTTAGGACTGGTCATTTTGCATGTTCATGGTCGGGCGAACAACCGTGAAGGATAAAGCATTTGCCGTTGATCAGTCCCTTTTGGGAATCGACACGCATTCTACTTCCATTTGAACATTCGATGGCGTTTGAATGCGATGTGGCCTATACAATGACTTGCGGGGGCCAGCCGATGTTCAAGTCAGTGTTTTTATCCTCCCAGACAAGTCTGGTACAAATCAAACGACCTGGAATCTGTTGCTCGGCCGGGCGACTCACGACCGAGGATTCCGTAATAACTGGACAAACTGCGGTCGGTAAGCGCGCCACTTGCCACTACACCACTGCCTCAGCAGTAATGCTAAGTATTCATAGAAGAAAGGTAGTTCTGGAGCAGAGAATGCTTTTAAGTACAAACGATACTGGCTTCAATCATTTGAGTATCAGTACACAGATATAATATGTACCACACAGCAGAGTACAAACATTCAGTTTTAGGAGGACAAGTGAGGAACATTTTTCAAACAGCGCCAAGCTATAACCAAGGGAGTCAGTCCGACAGTCGGCAGCAGAGAAATTGATATTGATGAAGGTCTTCCCACAGGAAAGGTTCAGGAAGGAGCAAAGGTGAAGAATGTGGTCCTGTTTTTGATAAGAGCGACAACGATCAGTTTAAGCCGCGAATTGCTCGATCAGCCGAAAGAACTCAAGCGTCATTTGCTCTCCCAGATAAAGCGGCAAAGCGGAGGAAAGCGTCGCATAAGGAGCTCCCTGATCGGAAAACCAACGAGATGGGAGCAAAGGACATGTGGCTGCCTATGGCTAAAACACAAGTGGTTTGTTGTCATTATACCTTCTTCATTTCTTTTTTTTTTTTCGAAACTAACATTTCATCACGGTCCAACGAGCGACCCGGTTCTGTCTCTTTATGGTCGGCCGAGTCTGGTGTAAATGATATCCCGAACAAATGGGAAGTTAGTTCGGCTGGGCGTGGGATTTTAGATAGCTGTTTGATTCGCCCCGTGGTCATGAGGGGTGTAGACATTTAGCCAGGACCTTCATCTCTTTCCAATCCTTTGAGGCAGCAGTCTGGGTGGTTCTGTATGTTATCGACTGTATATAATTCCCGCTAAGATGGCTGTGTGCTGAAATGTATTGTGATCGTGTGGTGGTATGTTGTATGTGGTATGTGTGTGTTCGTGTGTTTGTCACGAATTTCTTAGCGCGCTTTGCTACAGCCATGGAGAGCTGCATTTTAAGCATGGTGTAGTGGGTGGGACGGGAACATATTTGGTGGGAACCAGAAAGTGATTACAGATGATAGGGAATGATTAGGAGCGTTAAAATGCGGAATTCGTGAAATGCATAACGCGCGAATTAGTAGAGGCGTTCTCTATCGAGTATGATGTAGAGGTGTGGGACCGGAACATATTTGATGGGGACAAGAAAGTGATAACAGATGATAGGGAATGAAAGGAGCGTTAGAAACCTGGGTCGCGAAATGCATGGCGCGCGGCACAGTAGCAGTGAGTGCCGCTTCTCTACGAGTATGAGTAGAGGATGGGACGGAACATTAGCATCTGGAGGAAATGTCACGAAATTAGCCAGCGCAAGCCCAACAGCACTAGGCGTGTGTTTTCGCAGGAATTGCCCCAGACGGGAGATATTCGATTGCGGGACAGAAAGTGAGTAACCCAGGCGCTTGATGAGTGGTAGGGGATAAGAAGCGTAAATGTCACTGAAGTTCTTATCCAGATGTGCGATGAGAAAACATCTCATTTCTTCGCGATGTCGTCGTGATCCATTCGACCGCTAATCTGCCCGAGCTTATTAAATGGCTCGGTGTCTGTGGAAATACGATAAGCATTGGTATTTCTATCTCCTCGCAGGCACTGGAGGTTATTCGACCGCTATACCTTCCCAACATCCAAGGCATTGTAGTTGTTTGTCCAAAGCATGGTAAATGCGTGGGGACTGATAATAAGCAGCTCAAGTAATTGTATTAGTTATCCAAAGGTCATTCGGCTGCTAGACTTGTTAGTCTAGAAAAATGATGGATGTTTATTGGTATTGACGAACTATGAGAAATTACTGCTTTATCATCTGCTTTCTTAATACCATCAGTCAAATCCATTGAAAGCCTGTGTTACTCAATGCAAGGCTAGGCTCGGCCTCACTGAAGCTTACGTCCGAAGTGGGCGGTGCACTGACCACGTTGGACGGTGCCAGCGCCAAAATTGTCTAACACGGTCCCAGAACAGCTCAGAGACCGGGCCAGAGATCGGGAAAAATGGGTTAAGCTGTGCACCGAGTATGAGGTTGAATCAGGGGGAGTCGCCCACTGTGGGCGGGGCGTTCTCCGAATAAGCAGGCTTCCTAAGGAAATGCATAGCGCTCGCTTATAAGATGAGAAAAAAGCAGGGAAAATTAGTATAGATGAGCTGCTTACAGAGATGCTTGAGGTATATTCCCGATCGGTATCGATTGGAAAGACCGGTTTTATGACGTGGGCCGGAATGGGTAGCTAATCACTGCAGTGGTTGTATATAGTCGTAGAAGTTGAATTTTACAGTGTCATGCGCTTCCAATCAACTTTGATTGGAAATATTGCTTTTGCCAAGGAAGGCTTGGAATGGGTTGCTAACCATAGCATTGATTGTGTAGAGCCATGGAAGCTGAAATCTACATGCTCATGCGTTATCGATCTGTATCGATTGGAATTATCGCTTTTTGCATGAGAACGGGTCACAAATCGCGCCCTATGTAATTTGAATTATACCGTTAACTTGGATTATATCAGAGGAACAGAGTCTTCTCAAAAAACCCTTAACGTCCCTAGGAGAGTAC
>MU903294.1:0-16832 GCA_036418205.1 Ostertagia ostertagi | reverse complement strand
GTTCTTGGGAAAAACAATTGATACAGATTAGAAAGGTCCTGACTGTAATATGGCATTCATTACTGGCCGAGGCACCTTTTGCGAAACCGTACTAGCGTCAATCAAAAGCTGCTAAATTTTGTCATCACAGGGATTTGAACAACGAACCAATCTTTCCATTCATTTTTTGGTGATCAGACCGCTCCGAAAAATGAGGCATAGCTGTCCTCCATGCACGCCATCACTATGCAATGCAAAAAATAACCATCAAAAAACTGTTCACGACTCGAAAGACTTTTCTGGTTAGCTGGAGAAGGCGCTGATGGGAGTATAGGCCGATGTCAGACTTTGCGAATCCAGCGATTCGCTAGCGAATCGCTGGATACGAGCGTTGCACCAGCGAATCGAGCTGTGTACCAGCGGATCGAACGATGTACCAGCGACTCAACACTGTTTGAAAGTGGCGGATTTCAAACAGTGTTGAATCGCTGGTACATCGTTCGATCCGCTGGCACATACCTCGATCCGCTCGTGCACAGCTCAGTTCGCTGGTGCAATGCTCGTGATTCGCAAAGACTGACATCGGCCTAACGGTTGCCGAGTTGCGTGGTCAACAAAGGGCATCGTAATGGAATGCTGTCCTACATATAGTGGCATCAGAAGTAATCGTCTTTTTGTTTTTTGTGCGTAATTTTTTTTCTCTGGAAAACACACAAAGATAAAATAATGCCTTTTTTTCAAGTGTCTCGATAAGAGTTGAGGATTCAAGGAGAATGAGAGACATGAAATATCAGAGTTTGAAGATTTAATGGTCAAATAGGAAAACATAATGCGCGAAAAACAGTTCGGTGAAAACTTTTGACCGCTAGCGCCTCTTCTTTTACAGCCGCTGGTCTTCGGTGAAACACTTTTTTTACAATTGAATTACTGTTTTTTCGCATTATTTCTTATAGCGGAGGGGTCCAAATGATTGACAGCCCTCATGGTTATCCATTTTATGCTCTGCTTCTTGGAATAAATCTTAGTCTGAACAATCTGAGATGAACAACCAGGATCACCCACGCGCGAAGATCCTCCTACGTGCCAAAGGACGTGCTTGCCTGTAGGAAAGGAAGGTCGCCTTTGATGGTAGAATCTAAGAGGAATAAAGTTGGAGGGGGGGGAGGGTAGGAAGGGGACAATCATAATCAGAATATAGCGAAGGGATCACGATGGAAATGGAAAAGGGAGTTGAATTTTCCTCGACACCAAAATAACCCGATATCAATTCTTATGGCCCAGACTGCGTTTTCACACTGTTCACGGGTAAGAAACACTGTATAATATATCGAATGTCTAGCTTCCGGAAGCCATTACAAAAACAAAAACATGCAAACATTTTTTTCATGAACAACAAAGCATAGTTGAGGCGCAATAGTTTTAAATTCACTTTAACAGACCCCTCTAAAAAATATGAATTTGTGTTTGCGCTTCAACTCAGCGACAACTCACGACTAAATGACAAAGACCATGCTTTGATAGTGTGAGGTCATGGCTGGACCCTGAAGTCCTCATTTTTCAGGATTAAGTTGGGTTTGGTGACAGGTGGATGGGCATGTTCACATCGATGGAGCTGGAGCAGATTCAGCAAAAACACCCGGGACTTAACCACATTCGGTCGGGTACTGTGGCGACCATATCAGGGTTTGGCAAAGATTACGAGTAATCGGTAATCAAAGCGGCTTCCGAAGGGAGGAGGTAAGCCGACCGCGATTTCTTTATCAGCGCCTCCTTCATCATAGGCGGCCGATACCCCTATCGTTCCGCAGAAGGGACGCCGTTCCCGCCAGCTCTACTAATCCTTATGCGTTTGGGGGAGGCGAGGGAGACGAGTTGGTCGATTAGGAGCAGAGAAGAGTAGCCTCAACAGAAGGAGAGAGTAGCTACAACACCACGCGCTCAACGGCGGGTCCTATGACACAAATTTGTCTCCTCCAAGCTTGGTATAGAAACAGCGGCGATAGACGCGTCCCCTTGGGGGGAGGATAGGATATGGCTCTGTAGGTGCTCTCATCTGACGACGAGACGAATTAATTGCATAACTAGAGGCGTGACTGCAGGCACATCACGGGGCCATGGCCAGCGCGTTACCGTAAACCTTGAAGTGAATATTGCAGATCACTTCCTCGTACACGGCGAACAGTACTGCTGCTTGCTCCATCAGTCAGTCCTCCCCATAAAGTTGGGGGCGCCATACCTCGTGAGGGTGTGTAGTGGTCCGGAAACATTCGGGGTGCTCGGCTGCCTGCTTTACACGTCTCAATCTCGATCGCTCAAACGTGCGAACGACATCAGGAAAGAATGACGATAGGTTTTCAGAGCAATGAGCAACGTGAGGGGGCGGGGGTTTTTCGCGGATAGGCGGAGCTCCCCACTATCACTTTTGTCGTTGTCCATTTCCATGCTGTTTTTCAGCTCCTTCTCTCATTTCTTCTCGAAAGTGGAATATTCCACTACAGTCTCAGCACAAACATGGAGGACACGTCCTTCGAATGTTTACAATGCTATCGTTGCACGTGAGTTTCCGAACAGATCGGCAGGTTTCCGAGTTCTTACTTATGCTACCGTAATCTAGGCGTCCAATTCAATCTGGACTACTGTGGCGAGATGGCGGAATTCTTCACGTAGCCTACTATGACGGTTTCATCCGCGTCGGTATCATCATCGAAGAGTACGACGACATGCTGCTTGTTCAGGTTCGATCCCAACACAGCGGCAGAGTGCCAGACGGGAAGATCCACTCATATCCTCTGCGTCTTTGCCCATCGATGGGCCGAATTTCTAACAAAGATGTTTTTAGCGTTTGTCGGTCTCCAAAAACAACGTGAATACACTGTTGGAAGTGATTTCCACAGAAATTAAAGCGTCTTTCGGACTATGAGGAAGCCGAAAGAGAGAAACGAATGAGTATGCTGGAAAAGATGAAGAGCCTCAAAACAAAGGTGGGAACCATTGTTAAGCACCACCTTCCTTTAGGCTTCAATTTGTTCAAGTTGGCATTTCAGATACTTGATTCACCAGCATCCAGCGGATCGCAGAATGGGGAAAAAGAAGAGGACAACGAGGAGATCTACGCTGCTTACATCGAATTCTGCTCATTGAAAGTCGAATTCCGAAATCATTCAGTAAGTACTTATAGATAAATTTTCCTTCAGCGGGCATATCACCTGGTGATCATCGAACTGCTCGAGCGGGCACCATCGGGCATATACAGAAAATAACCCAACACTTTCGCGCTTTTTGAAGGAGAGCATATTTAGGCCATTCAAAATAAACCACAGTACTTCAAAGAAATTTGAATATAAATAATTGAGCACATTTTAAAGCAGAAATACGAAGTCAACTAAGTTCGTGGTAATGCTAGGGAGAGGCATTTCATGAAAACGGAAGATCCAAATCGCTACCAGTTTAAAAAAAATGACTAGAGAACGCCCTTCAAGTGCGCACTTTGGTCTACAAGTACCGACTGGTCCAACATCGCCTTGGCAAAGGTGGCTGGCAATTCACACCATGGGAAAGAGCGCAAAATTGATGGCTCACCCACATGACGGTTCTCACCGCCCATTCCTGTCCAAGCAATCAAGCCCTTTCACTCGGGTACACGACAGGAGGCCCGTCGCGCGGACAACAAGGCAGAGTCAGCGGACGAGTCGCAGCGCGTACTGTAGGATTTCGCGTCAAGTTAAATAGAGTGTACCATTGTACGTCCTACATCGCACATCACGCGCTGCGACTCGTCCACTGACTCTGTCCTCTTGCCGGGCTTCCTGTCGGGTACCCCTTTCACCCTGATGCAGCTCATCCAGAGGATTACCTTTACGCGGAGGCAAAAAGGCACACCTGAATATTGCCTTGATCGCACAATCAGTCAGTCAATTGTAGATCCCTTGAGATTTATTAGGATAGCAAATGAAGGTGGAACACTCCAAAAAGATCCAGCAACATGCGCAACTTCTCGGTAATAGGGTCTGCAAAAGGTTGATGCCTTTCAACCCAGAAAGGCTTCTAGCGAGTGTGATACAAGTCCTCGAAATGACATGTTCTACCATGCTTTTTTCTAAGTAAAATCTATTCAATTTTTTTTTTGATTCTAACATATGGACGGCTTTGAGGCGGAAGGAAGGGCAGGGGGGGGGGCGGAAGTGGTGTGGGGCAGGTGGCGCTGCACACGCACGGTCTGGGATCAAATCTCTGGTTGCATGCCGTCCAGGCTAGCCAACCATCCTGTGGGGTTGTTGATTGGCTTCGGACTAATCTAGTGAAATAAAAGCACTGATTTCCGCATTTGGCCCGAACAATTCATAGTGTAGACCAAACCCTTCGATCCACTACGATTCTGTAAGTGAAATGCAGGGCGCACCTCACAAGAGTTCCATCAAAGTCGAGTTTTCCTTTTATAGACCACTCTAGGTCCCTTGTGAAGCTCTCATTAGCTCAATCTACCCTTCAACCCGGTAGAGCTGCTTGTACCTTTCGGAAAGAACCGAAAAGGTATCAACTGTGGGATGTTCAGGGCTGTACAGATAATATACTGAATTTGTGTTAAGGTTCGAGCCGATCGTGTTTCTCAACGTCTAATCGCCTTGCGAAAACTGCTACTCCTCTCACAGAAAGCTATCGAAGCTCATAACGCCATGACCAATTCGATATCGCTGATCGAGTCTGTAAGTTCCTTGGAGGGCTAAAATATTCTGGAACCTTTCAAAAATACTGGACCATTAAGGAGTTGGACGAATTGACACGTTTCTCTCAACTCCATGATCAGTGCCTGGAAAGCGGCGATTTCAATCTGATCGAGAAAAGTCGAGCAGTTTTCGAAGAACGAAAATACACGGTTCAGGAGCTGATGCGTAAAGCGAAAGCTGGTGATATGAAAACACTGATTTCTGAGTGGGAAAAGAAGGTACGAAAGTGGACGATTAGAACGCTTTGGGCCATAGCACAGGTACTCATTTAGGTGTCAAACATTATCGAATCGATGAATGGCAGTTGTGATTCGGCCAAAGACATGCGCCTTATCCTTTCACAGCATATTTTCGAGCATCGCGCCGAGAAGAACGTAAGTTGGGGCACACTCATCAGATAGCTAGCCCTTTAATGTATCATTAACTCAAAATAATTTGAGAGATTATTCCTAAAAAAATTCCTATAGCTGTAAAATGGAAGGAACATGACTTATTTTGTGTCTTCCTCTCCCTTACGAAAAAAAGCAATAAATAGCGCGGCTATTCGCTGCGCTACAACCGCGACACCTACTTACTTTCGCACGGGCCCTTAGACGGAAGCCAAACGTTTAGGCATGTCCTCTCCCTGTGCTCATCAGTAAGGTCACCGTGCGGCGACGCGCATATTTGTGGCCTGTTGCCGGTATGTTTGTGCGACAGTTGTTTCAAACAGTACCTCTTTTTATTCGGAATCCATCATAGCGCATATCTTTGCATGTCTGCGTCTCCACCGGTCCCCACGCTTCGAACCAATTAGTGTACGCACCGTACCTCATAACACACCTTACGGAAACGTCACATAACCGTGACAGCGGCTATCATAGTACCCTTCGAAAGTTCTTCGCCTCAATTCAGAAGGTCAGCATATTTTTCTAGGGGTCCTTATTTATTTAGACTCACAAGCTAGGCCTGATCCTGACAAGAAAGGTAACTGAGTGGTTCCACAAGAATGCTGGGTTGTGAACAAAATCATCGAACCAGGTGGGACGAGAAACAAACAAAAATAGGTAACTGAGTGGGTTTCCTTGAAGGAAAAATAGCCTATGCTGTTAAAAAAACTCACCATTCCCTTGAGTGTCAGCCTTGTTGCAGATGCCAGCTGTGATAAAATAGTGGCCTCGAGGCACGTTTTCGCGTTCCTTTTTTTGGCCCGTAACATCACATAAACTGTCCTAGAATGAAAAAGGGTCACACAGCTAATAACAGCCTCAAAAATCACGTAGGTCTGTATCTAAACCCCGTAAAGAACTCGAGCTAATGATCGGTACCTCATTTCTGATACTGTGCCAGCAAATCCTCTAGGATAACTTGTCCAAAGCCAAAGATTGACCATCAAAATGAGATTTCGATGAAGTATGACCTGATAGGCAGGTCTAGGAATGACCCTTGTAGCACCAGCTGGATCCGATTAACATGGTACGCGAACAGGAGAAAATGATTGCATGAAATGAGGAGTACCAAAGAACAACTTTAGCCTAAAAAAAATGCGTTTAAACTGTCAATGGTCACCTAAACGATGTGATTGGCTTGCTGAGTGAGGCGGCAGAAGTATAGCACGAATCTGCAACCGAAAGGTTTTAGAACGAATCGTTCACTCATAATGTTAGAAAAAAATGCAGATGTAAAAAAATGCAAAAATGAAAGTAATACCTTCACCTCAGATACGTCAAGGTTACATTTACCCAGAAATGTTGAGCTACCCTTTACTTCATCATTGAAGATGTTCATTTCACCAAAAAAACAAGTTCGACATCTTCAGGCGCCTTTCAAGCTGTAACCTTAAGCTTAATAACTAACTTCCAGTAGATCTCCTGATAAAATCAGTAGAAGACATTTATTTTGAAAGAAGGGACTCTCGCTCAACTTTTGTGTATAATGTGGAATTTTATTCAGGAAAAGCAAAACAGTGGAAAAACTCGTCCACTAAGTGTTCCGGTGTCAGATTAGAGATGGAGGCTTTAAATGTGTAGTCACAAAATGAAGAAAAAGTTAGGATTATGAAAATAAAGAAAAACAGTAAAAAAATTGATCAATGTTGCACAGGAATGAGCAAAAGAAAAAAAGGATGCAGTGTGGCCTGTCAGAGCAACCGCAAACCGCACTGACATCGAGTAATTGATAGACAGCGACAATATTTGACCTGCTAAAGTGTTGATGATGGTGGTTATCAAAACCGAATCGATTCGTATATATTCATTTCCGCCGCGATTCACTGGACCGAATTCGCCCTTTTTCTCCAATTTCCCAAAACGCTGAGTTGAATGCGGACTTACAACGGGGAGCTTCAGGCTGAGGTGGTTCAGAGGGAAAAGCTTGTCATGAGGAACTCATTAATTTACATCTGGGGAAAGCTGCCCGCACCTAACAAAACTGACTTTGAGAGACATCGCCCAATACAGGAGTAATGAGCAACTCCTTCCTAATTCCTAGAGATTTCTTCCGGCACTTCTGTGGCCGAGGTAGTAGGGCTTTGCAATAACGCAGAGGCTACCCAGTCCCTGTACAGATCAAAAGTGGGCGCGGCAAAAATGCAGAACTCTGTCGCTTCAACCGCTGGCAGCAGCTTCAGGCGACAGACTGTCTAGGCTCTTGCTCGTCTGCTACGCTCTCTCGTCATACTCGTCTGTACCCTCTGCCCTTCACATAGTAACTATCTGTCTAGTAAGGAGCACATCAACGACATCTACCTAAAGGAAGGAATTCCTTCTTCTCAGGGTTCCTAATTAATCTTTTTTTTCTCTTTTCTTATTGGAGTCCACTTCTGATCTCTACTCTCCTTTTCGGTTGCATGGTCATATTCATCGCGGTATGTGCCTTTAGGTTCTTTACATTTCTGAGGGAATCAATTCTTGAATCTATTCAAACCCTTTAGGGGTCCCAATAGAAGGCCCTAACAGAGCAGGGGTTGCGGGTGTATGGTGCGAGGATGAGTGCCGTGTGATTGGTGATGGTGGGCCTCTCGTCAATGGCAGACGTACTTCTCTTAGAAAAATAATAACCGTGTTGTACATCTGACGGGATCTAGTAAAGATTTAGCCATAGGTAAAAGTAAACTCTAATTAAGGAAGTCGAAATACCTTGTTCAGGATCACTTACGACGCCCGCCGCGCTCGCACGTGCGTCATTTCCATGCTTGACGATACTCAACGAGACAGCCGACGCTTATTGGCATGTCTGCGTCCTCTCACGCGAACTTTTGCTAGGCGTATATCCACGTAAAAGGAAATAGCGGTATGTGGTGACACGGTCGCGGGCACAGTTTGCCATAAAATTGGTCCACCAACCCAACATGAAGGGTACAGGCTCAATCGCCTTCAACTGCTATTACAACATTGATTCAAATTGAATGCATGGCGCATCCCAAAAAGACTGTTTCGAGAAACATTCTTCATATTCCAACCTTTCCACTCACGTCTTGCGTTATTCATTAGATGAATCGACTATAGTTTCAACCAAATCCATCCACACTAAACATTTTTATGGAAAAACAAAGCTTTCGACATTGATATGTTATTTGTCGGGATGCGCCATGTATTTCACTTCAACGCGTGTATTTGGTCCACGTAATTACTTGCGGATCAGTTATGTAAAGTCATCGCTTCGTCTTCACAGAAATCTCTCGTACCAGCTAGCAGAGCTTCGAGTAGTATAAGGGCCCTGAAAGCGATTCCATACGAGACCTGCCTCAGTGTCACGCCTTTCAAAGGGCGCTGCGCCCTGATGCTTAAAGGCAGTGAAAACGATCGCTGGAGGGGGCGGAGCGGTTTCGGTTACATCGAAAGGCGTCATTAGTGGATCATGCCCCTCTGCGAGCTGGGCGTGTGGCAGCCGTTTTGATGACGTAAACAAAACGCGCTCCGCCTTCACACGTCCCAACCCTCATGCTACATGGCTCTATTAACGATCTTGACTTTACAACATGAGCAAAAAACGGCTGCACATTACGCCCCCAGCTCCATTTAGGGTAGCCTCAATCTCTTTGGACTCATCCTATGAAACTCGTCTGACTGCCGCTTGTCTGATGCGTGGTGTCGAAGGTGTCTACGTAACTGATGATAAAGAAGTCTTTCCAATCTACTTCTATCGGTACGTCGAACAATACGCGAGTGCTATCGATTTCCAATAATCCATCGATTTTCCATATTTACAGTCGACGCGGTTCTCTGCAAGTTCCGTCATATCGGTGAGAATCAATCTATCGCACGAGTGTGACATTTCCGTTCCCTTTTTCTTCTGTTCCGCGAAGATTATTTTCTATCTTTATTCAGAACCCTGTGCAAAACTAGTAAGGGATATGCTCGATTTTTGAATACGGTAGGATCGCAATGCGCATACGTGTGAGAGGGAGAAACTTGGGGATGAACGAAAATCTGCTTACGCATTCTGAATTCTCCCTCCCCCTCTAAGCCTAACATTATTGTCTCTCATGACGTCATTGCATACATTGCGCACTTACAGTACCCAAAAATCGAGCAACCCCCTCACGCCGTAGCGGTCGACCGCGTTCCTGCGGTTGACCCCGATCCCCCTGGACTAATTTTGCACCAGAACCCATGCACTTTCCCTTCGTTTCACCCTTAACAAGATTTCATTTATATCTATTGATCAATTTCTTATGCGCTTAATCCATTTTTCATTTGAACAGATTGAATACCTTGATGTGTAGCCAATCGATTTCCAGGGAAAAGCGATTCTTTGACGCTGGAAATCCCATATCGCTGCCTTCATTTGATCACTTGACATCAATTCTCATGGAACACGACGGGATGGTATGTCCAATCTCTCGTAGCAAAATTTTTCAGAATACGAAGGTGTGGGTCCGATTTGTGCGGGCGGAACGCTGTTTTATTCCATCCATCCAGCCAGCATTATCCAGCGCCATGCCAGCTTTGCAAGTAAAGGAGATAAGCTTATTCACTATACAGAATGGGAGTGAGTTGAACACCGCAGGCGATTATTGACAAGTAACTGGCGATGAGTAAGCGGTAAGCTTACTGTATGTCCATCCCAGCGAAGGGGAGGGGGCCGTGTCAGCATAGCGAATGCCTATACTGCGTCATGCTACAAGCGAATCCCTCGATGATAAGGCAGCTCGCCACTAGTCCCGCCACTCCTGAACTCGCCGGCGTCTCGCTAGTACCTTCTCGCTGATTCGCTTTACGTTCACACGCAGTTCGCTTCTACCAACCACCGCGATCTAGGCCTCACACCAGAAATCAAACACTATGGGCTTTTCGCGTCTCGGGCGAATGGGTAGTCGAGCCAGAAGGACCCTCGGTAGGCGGTCGGCATGGCTTTGCGTTTTGCAGAGAAATGAGCTCAACCGGACACCGAATGACGGGCAGCAGCTTGTGCCAGTGCAGACCGCTTCTCCTATAGGGTACATTTGAAGTACCGACTCTACTCTACTTCAAATGCAACCTTCTTCTGAAAACATTCCCACCTTAAGGTTTGCCGGGAAAAGGTTTGCCCTGTTTGCTTTTCGAATTGGCCGAACCTTCAGGGATGCTTGGAAAGGAATGTTCAGGGAGAGCCGAAAAGAAATCACAGAAGCGAAAAGTGTCCCCAATTAGGAGTCGAGATTGCCAAAGACTAGCTAAGTGTGAGTTAGGCCGCTCATCTCATTGGTCGACCCTCCTTTTGATACGGCGAGGCGGAGAAGCCGACCAATGAGCGTGGCGCAGCGCATCGTCGAGCATCGATCCCCGCCCATGTGATCAGCCCACACTCCCAGTTTGTGTTTCCTGAACAGGTTGTTTTTCTTTTTCTGATCCTTTATAGTACGTCCTACTTCGTGGTGACTGGTACCCATCGACGCCTAGGAATGGTTGCCTTGCCTAACGGGGCTTGCACGGGGCTTAATTCCCTGAATAGTGTGCTGTTTAGCAACTTTCCTCTCGGCAGTGGCTCTGGTGGACTGCTTCACTTAGCATTTGATCCAGAGAGGAAATACGATCACTTCATCATAGCCAGGTGTGCAGATTTTTCATGGAACTTTGATTAGCGTATTGAGAACTTGAAAGACAAGCAGTCTATTTGGACCGGGTTAACCCATTAGCTTCTTGCTCACAATTTATACTTTATGGTCCAATTATGCGTCTTTTACATGACTATCGAATGGTCACAACGAATCTATCGAATACTTAATGCGATACTATGCTCAAAAAAAAAAGGATTAGCGCCTTTTAAGTCTAACGAGCTGGAGGCGGAAGCTGATTCGGGGTAATGCCCGTCAAGATGGAGAGCATGCAGAGGCGACATCGAGCACATCACCGTCAGTGCGAGGGAGTGTTGTCGGACCGCTTAAGTTCTTTCACCACTTCTGACCACTTACCCCCTCCCGCTCAAATTTGCTCCGCCTCCAAACACAGCAACCACTGCCTTTAAGGTCGCTTTTTTCATGTGTAAGAACTACTTCTAATTTGGCGACAAAGTGACTCAGCGAAGGTTGTAGCTTGAAGGTTGTAGCATGGCTTGGCAGTGAGCACTCAAACGTCAAATGATTTCAGTCAAGGAGCAATCTTTTTTACAGCATGTGTACCTGCTCACTACTGATTTTTTACGATTTTCTATTACGAGTCTCATGGCTCATCCATTTTCTCACGGTCCCATAAATGATCTAAAGATTCTTTCAACAGAGGACACCTACCTAGCTCTACACTGTTCTGACACTGAAGTTGTGATATCGGAACGAGATCTTGGTATGTTACTTTCTGCTAGTTTACCTTCGAAGTTATATTTACGTTTATTTAATCCTATGCCACCCTTGTAATCTTTATTACTCCGATCACATTTTCACTTTTATTGCTTTTTTTATTTCTCCCAGCTACATATTTTATGAAACTGCTCACCGATCAGATCGGCCTTATTCACACCCTCATTAAGCAGGAGTATGCGAAAGAAGAAGCAGCCAAAAGAAATATAAATTTCGAAAATCATGGACCCCCCAGATTCTGAAAGGTCAAACCCGCAGTACGACGAAGAGATACAGTGCGGAGAGGAGTACGCAAGAGACTACTTCGTGTGAGAGGGCGCAGACACAGTGTAAACGGGAGTAAAACGATCGGTTGACCACATCTGAATTTGGTGGCAAAGTTTTCACAGTTTTCGATTCCTTTCTACCCATTTCAGGGGGTTTCTACCTTAACGGGGTAGGAACACTGAGATGAATCTCTATGATTGCAGATCGTTGGCATCGGGTCACCTATCACTCGGGTGGTGCTATCTGCCTTGGCCAGTACGCCATCGTGGGACGCGGCGGTCGGCGGGCGCCATTTTCCCTCGATCATCGTGGTGCATTTGCCGTCACCGGTAGTAAGACCTACGTACGAATCAAGGCGCTGCACTACACTGAAGGTAACTACTTCCTAAATCTAATAACTTGTTATGAGTATTGTCGCTCTAGACAACCTTGTTGGACTACACGATTTGGGACAATCTCGAGTGACCGACGAGAGAGCGGCAAAGATGTCGAGGTAAGCCCGAGCAGTTAGCCCAAATCTGCAGCCCCCTAATCCTGACACTTTTAGGTACTCAATGTGAGTCTTGATCCTACCATGGAATGTCGCCCACTTCCCTGTAAACTACGATATTCTGTTGGGTATGCCGATAAAGCAATCAGGTGAGTGCTAAGATCGACTGCCTGGGAAAAGGATATCAGATGGTAATGCTCTGGGTATATGAGACGCCTCGAGAGACGCGCAATTCTCCCAATAGTTCTGTCGCCAGCGCCAGTACACGGAGAAGACACCGGTTGGTCTTGTCACCGTGACCTTCAGTGTCAACGAAAATCAATTGGATTCTTGAAACACATCTTTTTGATCCAAACTGAACATAATTTGCGAGTGTGTAGTTCAGAAGGGTGGAAAATTTTAGGCCAGTGTCAGACTTTTCGAATCGAGTGATTCGAGCGATTCGCCATTCGCAAAGTCTGACACCGGTCTTGGCCTTAGCCATCTTTAGGAAAAAAAAAACAGGAGCAGGAAATCTTATAGATGAAAAGAAAGGAAATAAGTTGACCGAATGATACTTTTCTGAGTTCCTTACGCTCTTCTCAGACTTTGCGAATCGCGCGATTCGCTAGCGTCCGCGGTCGCGTTGCGGTACCAGCCAATTGAGTGATTCACTGGCCGCTACGCGACCGCAGACGCTAACGAATCGCGCGATTCGCAAAGTCTGACATCGGCCCAAGCTCGGCCAATACTCTTTGGTTCTTGCACATTCCTAATTCATTGATACTCAATGAAACTCGCTGTTTGGAGGAAGAACTGCAAAACACTAATACTTCTTGGACGCGTGCCGTTGTTGAGCGGTCCGAGACCTTAATTCCTGTTCTTTTCTAAAAGTCTTCTCACAATCTGGTCAGTCAGACCACTCACTCGACAATACCTAAAACGTGTATGTGAGGACTCCGAATACAGTTCCTGCATATTCTGGAATAGTCAAACTCTCGCTATATTTGAAAAAAGAGCTATCTGAAGTGATTACTGCTTTTCAGGACCTATGTTGCTCTACTGACTGGGCAGCACGAATTCACCGTGTCAGAAAAGTTTATTGCTCAAATCGAACCTCTTCATTGTGTTTCACTGGTACATTTTTCCATAGATTTGAAGTCTACGAGAATTCTCTAAAGAACTATAATTCAGATGATCTGTTTCCATGGACGTCCGATGGGGTGCTATGCGGCCAGTGGAAAAACCTTACAAGTTTGGAATGATCTTGATCGCCATCAGCAGAAGAAAATGAAGAGTGAACGGATGGAGCTGAAGAAGGTACGATCCAGTACCTGCAAGCTGGCCCCTGTCATAGCAGGCATTCCTGGTTTTGTTCTGCGTTCAATTTCCCGAGAATTACCTGATCAAATACTCGCTACCTCTGCGCAACACACACACTCAATCAATCTACGACTGACTATGGCGGGAAAGGACGCGGCGCGAACCAAAATTTGTAACTGATCATTTCAAACTAAGAAACCTTTAGTGGATTTTTCAGATGGAGGTGGCAATATCATCAATGGCTCGAGTTGAGGGTCGTTCCTGTTACCTTCTGCTCGGCTACAAAGACAGCCGAGTACAGATTTTTGAAGAGCGCGGTAAAGGGACCCGGTAAACTTGACTCGATTGGCTGGATCGATGAATGCCATCCAAACAGCGACATTCGTTTTTGCCCGTTTTACCGTTCGTTTACATGTTTTTGGAAGTTTTCGAGTCAGCAAAGAAAGCCAGGAAAAAGGGGAGACTCAGTACTAGGTGTGCTGAGAGATTTTATTGACTATTGAATATCACAACAATAAAAAAAGCAACTACATTGAAATCAAGTGTATGTAGGTAATGAAGTACCTTTCGGCTTTCAGGTATCTTAGTGAAAAAATTGACCAAAAGCCTCAGCAAACGTTTGAAAAGTTAATATGGATGATTATAGTCCTTCGAGCCCGTGTTGATCCACTTTCGTCCGGCGATCGGCTTTTCATACTTTCAATGGCCGGCCCATCCATATTCATTCATTCTGCGCTGATAGAAGCCGGAAAACTGGTCGAGGTAGGACAGAATAGATAAAGTGCTTCAAAATCACTCTATATTTCGGAAATGGTACGACAATAAACGTTTTTCAGCTCATCTTGTTCTAGGCCAATCTGAACATGAATGGCGGCCCTTCGTCGTCGGCGATGCCGTATTTTCAGTCAATGCACTTTCTATACCACGACTAATGTATGCTATACGAAGTTATTACGTCCTCTACAATCTTAACTTCTATGTAGTGAGTCTCTTTTGCGTCGTGACCACAAGAATTTTCAAAAAAATAGTACATGCCATGTGACCAATTCAAAATGGTCACCTGCGACGCACTGCGGCCTGGATTTGGGTGAAGCAGAAAGTCGACTGCGGAAAGTTCTGACTTTATCTTTCGCGAGTTTCTAGAGAATCACTCAAAATTATAATGTAGGCCTTTCGAATTTGCCGTCTATGGAAAAGGAATCGCTATGCATAAACTTACAGCTGATGAACGTAAACGCCTTGAAAAATACCGTGATTTTGAATTCTAACAATTTCCCCCAGAAAGCTTCCCTATAGTGTTGGGCATGTATTTATTTCCCCAGTCATTTTCTTCTTTGCGTTTGTTTCATTCTCTATTTTGAGTCAGAGATTTCTATGCTTACAGAGTATTTACGTAGTGCCTTAGGTGAGATTTTCTGGTAGCCTTCGTTAACCTATAGCTGGTTGACCATGTGCATTTAAATGCGCATAATATTATATATTTGACCTCAGTCAATATTTCGAGCCATGACTATTATATTGCATTGTATGTGTTTCGGGTATCATTTTGTGCCTTTTTCTTTATGTTTGGGTTTGTTACAATGTGATAGATTCACGTTCACTTATTAAAGAGAGATTGTTTGATGGTCGTTAGCCAACGCTTATTACAGCTCTTATAACTGTTATAAGTATAATTTTTATAAACGAAGTATAAGTTTATTACGTTTGCATAAGGCACACGTGAGAAATAATTGACACCATTATGAATCACATGAACTGAACAAGAAATAACTACAAAACACCTATATTTTTAAGAACAACGAGCTTTGGTAATCAGTCTCAAAAAATGCTATGAACCTCTAGTTCTGAGTAATATATTAGATATTCGTCGCTTGAATTGTGCTTGTGTTAAAGAAGCGGGTATATTTTTCGCTATATTCAAATAATCACTACCGGCTCTATATGTGAAGTTCTTAGCACGCACATTACTCTTGGGTCGCGTTAATGATATTTTCATGGATCCACCTCTAGTTCTCGAATATGACATTTTGAAGACATTGGAAAATCCAGACACATAATAATTCTGTACCAGTTTATGAACAAAACATAGGTCAAACACTCTGCGCCTCCATTCAAGAGATGTCAGTTTGAGACTATTATTCCTGGTAGCCGCGTTCGGTATATTATAGTACTGGAAACCTCCCATTCTAATGAATAGTTTACGTGTAAAATTATTTTGAACTTTTTCAATTGCGTAGATGTGTTTCTTTTTGAAGGGGTTGAATACTGTAGTGCTGGACTCAACTAATGGCCTTACGTAAGACTTGTATGCACGTAGTAATGCTTTTTGATTGGCCAAAGATAACCCTTTGAAAATTTGAAATGTACGTAAATGGGCTGCTTGAACCCTTCTTTTTATATGCTCCGAGAAATCTAATTTATCGTTGTAGTGAAAACCTAAGTCTCTGACTGACTGTACAGCAGAGAGGGGAATCCCATTAACAGTGTATGAGTTCACTGAGGGTGGAATGCCGACAGCTAACTGCATGTACACCGTTTTATGTGGAGACATGGGTAGTTGCCATTCTTCAGACCAGCGTACTGTTGCATCGACTGCCTTCTGCATACTATGAAAATCACCGATGCTCAGTATAGGCTTATAGATTTTCAAGTCATCAGCATAAACCTTTGCAGTGACGCCTGCTTCCTGGAGCATAAAAGGAAGTTCGGCTGTGAAAATATTAAACAGTATCGGTGATAGTACACCTCCTTGAGGCACCCCACTTTTCACATGTTTAATGTCAGAAAATGAACCATCAATTTTAACCTGGAACGTTCTACCTTTCAGATAAGTCGAAATCCATTTGATTATAACCGGGTGAAAACCAAGGATCTCTAGCTTATATATCAATTTTTTGTGTGAAACTCTGTCAAACGCCTTTGCGAAGTCAAAGTAAATGACGTCACAACGGTGCTTATTATCTAGAGTTTCGGTCCAGTCATTCAAGCATTCAATCATATTTGTTTCAACCGAACGGCCTGGAAAAAAACCGTGCTGATGCTTTGAAATAACGTTATTTATCAGTAGATGATTAATGTGATTTTTTAAAACCTTCTCAAAGAGTCTACAGAATAGGGATGTGATGCTTACAGGGCGGTAGTTTTCTGGGTGCCATGAAGGCTCTTTTTTCAGTATAGGTGTGACGAAAGAATGCTTCCATCTCGAAGGTATTTCACCAAATGTGAGTGACTGATTGAATATGTATGCCAGAGGACCGCAAATAACATCAGCCGTTTTCTGAACAACAAGAATGGTATAAAATCAGGAGTAAGTGAG
>MU903262.1:0-10087 GCA_036418205.1 Ostertagia ostertagi | reverse complement strand
ACAGCTGAGAATACTACTACGGCTCACATTCAGAATTGTCCGGCTGTTAAAACGTTTGACACCACACGATCCGAATCGATAGTTATTATTAGTCTCACAAACTCCAGACTTCTCTGGAAGTTGTGATTCTAGGGATAGAAAGGCTGCAATAAAAAGAAAAACTCAGAGAAATCAAAACCAAAGCGGCACTGAAATTGCTGGGTTAGGCGTTGTCTGCAAGTGCCCTACACAAAACAACACATCGCACGCCTAATTAAAACGACGTAAGAATGGGCGCTAGTTTCGCAGGAGAGCCTCATTGGAATGTAGGTTTCGTTTGTAGGACGTGATTTCCTCCAAGTAGGGAAATCGCTTTGCAGGCTTTTCTGCCGCTCGGGGGTAGTCATGGAAGCACAACGCTTCCAATGAACATTTACACAAACGACCGACGGGACCAGAACATCAATGGCGGCCGATTGAATTCCGTTACGAGAACTGGGGAACGAATGCCGAGTAGTCTGCGAAGAACGCCGATCAATACCCTGCGTGCAGGATTCGGCCAAAGGGCACACACATGCACGTGGTCACTGCACGAAATCCCCGGGCGAGAAATAACCAACAAGTTTTTCATAACCCGCACTGGGGTCTTATCCATGGGTGTGGTTCACTAGGTCAGAAGCTAGGTTTTTTGCTTTCGCAGCGCGAAACATTTTTCGCTGCGGGAACCTCAGGTCCACATGATCAGCGGTGGACCTGAGGTTCCTGCAGCGAAAAATGTTTCGCGCTGCGAAACGCGAAAAAGTCGCTTTCTGTCCTAGTGAACCACACCCGTAAGGAGGCATATGGTATTAGTTTATATCGCATAAAGTAATCCAGCTTCTTGCAGGGAAGGAATCCTCAGGGTGGGTGAAGAAGAGCCATCGTTCACGTAACCCGTGCATTTCCTCTCCTTGCAAAACTAGAACTTCTGTGGGCGACAGCACCTGTCACACCGCGCGGCTAGTGAATCACTCAATTGGCTGGTACCGCAACGCGACCGCGGACGCTAGCGAATCGCGCGAATCGCAAAGTCTGACATCGGCCTTACGGCTTACAAGGCTTCTGTCAACCAAAGGGTGAGAGCGTAGCTGGAAAAGCACACACTTTGTGTCTTATTGGGACTAAGCCTTTTGAAGAAGATAAAGAAAGAGGAGATGCTGTGATAGTGTGCACTTGTGAGAGCTCCCAGACATCACTACAAAACGCTGAACCGCCAAGGCTCACGGTTGACAGATGTCCTGAGACCACCTTACTGGGTAACACCCCCTCACTCCCTCCAGTTAAGTGTGCAGTTTTTCCGTCTGAAAGGATTGATTCACACTGCTCAGTTGGCCACAGATTGGGATTTTTCTATATCGAGGAGTTTAACTGTTCCTGGATTCTTTGATTCTGCGAGAGAGTGAGAGACAGACAAGGAACAGGACAGACAGACCTGACTGACTGAGCGGAGACAGAGAGAGAGGGGCAGAAACAGAGAGCGAGACAGACAGAGAGAGAGAGCGAGAGAGCGAGAGCGGGAAAGGGGCCAAATCATTGAAATCCTCGACAGACATTTCATCTTATAAATGTGGCAGACATTCTTTTTTAGAAAGAACTGATACTCACCTAGTTTCCTTTGCAAAAGCGAATTGCAGCCCAAAGGATCAACGTGTCGCGTACCGCACCAAAGGAATTGTGTTGACTAATTTTTCCTACTCTCATCCTACCCTTCATAACAACTTATCTCGAGCCGGACTGTCGTGCAACGCCTCTTTTGACAAATCCCGCTCACACTTTTCCCCAAAGGTAGCATATCTTATTACGAACCCCAAAAAGCTACCACCCAAGCCTACCAAAATCGCAAAGCGAACCCTCGTTCGAATAATGTGAACGGACGATTGACCCTGATAAGTACATCCACCCGGAAAGCTCCTCGTTCGTCAACAATTGGCCCTAGAAGCGATAGAATGTTTGCTTTAAAGGACGAATTTACGATGGAAAAGCAACCCATTCCAAATTAAGGTAGAGATGGTGAGTAGTACCAGAAAGAAAGCGAAACCACGAAAAACGGCCCAGAACCGAGAAATGGGACCCCTTCCTTGCCCGTTGATTTGAGCATTGATGCGACTCTCATCGCTTTGCCCTCTTCAACACTACGCTCTCTCAGCTATCTAATCACTCGCCACTATTGTACTACGGCGAGTGATCAGACGATCGGTGGGCGGAGATCGCCGAACTCGCCAACTTTGAGCCATGCTAGATCTCAGAGGTCAAATCTTTCGATGCCGATTGCGTGTCTGTCCGCACCCTCAAGAGATTCACCGCTCTCCCCACTAGGCGATTTCTCCCTTCTTCGACCTTCGTTCTTTCCGTGCAATCCTCCTTTAATGCACCCTGGCCCTCACACATCTTCAGATGACCTTTATAATTGCCTGTTGCTTTAGGTTGGGACCCTACTGCTCAATACTTGATTGGTGGGCTAGTCGCAGCTGGAGGTACGACGGTAGTATCATTGACAACTTCAGTCCAGTGAGCACAACTTGCAGGACGCCCTTCCTGATGAGCTAATTTTAGGGGGACCACTGCTCCTATGTTGGTTTTCGAATTAGTGTCAAGCGTCTGCCTGCCAAGGTAGACAAGGCTCGCGTTTGGGGAAATGGCGTCGTGTTCCCGGAAGATATGGGAAAATGGATATCCTTTGGGATGTGGAGGAAAAACACGCTAATATTTGTGACGTTGGTTGCTAGGGAAAGCGAAATTTTGCCTTTTACATTTTATTGTGCCTCCCTAATCGTGGAGTTTTGTTTTTCCGGGAGCGCGAAGGGAGGGGGAGTGTGAAGTTGTTTAAGTGTGTCAAGAAGTAGCAAGGCTAGCGGTCAAACATCAGTCGTGAATATTTCTCCAGCGAGGGGGGGGGAGGGAAGGGAGGTGTATTGGAGGTGGGATTGCAGGAGTGGAAGTTCGGGATCGTGTTGTAGTGGAGGAGGAGAGAAGGTCGCTTGATGGGTTTTCCAAGCACCTTTATCTTCGAAGCAATCACGAAAGAAGCTTCAAAATATGGGAAATGTGAGCTTGTCGTTCCTTTGTACGACTTTATCCCTGCTCGAAAGCCATTTGCAGGGAAAAATAATGCGGAGCTGGAGTGTGTCGACTGGTCTCACCACCAGACCACGTACTATAGAAACAGTCATGATGGTCAGAGGAGCCATGGGGAAAAGCTCAAGTGAGTCCGTATGGAATGACCCACCGTCAAGGCTGATTGTGGTGATGGGATTTAGCGTGACCTTCTAAGAGGGTAAGGGTCATGAAAATTTTTGAAATCGGATCAACGCACTGTTGACCCGGGGCCGTATGCAACAGCCCCGAAGTCGTATGCAACAAGCCCGAACGATCGTCGGGGACATATCCCCGAAGTCGTATGCAACAAGCCCCGACGATCGTCGGGGACATATCCCCGAAGTCGTATGCAACAAGCCCCGACGATCGTCGGGGACATATCCCCGAAGTCGTATGCAACAAGCCCCGACGATCGTCGGGGACATATCCCCGAAGTCGTATGCAACAAGCCCCGACGATCGTCGGGGACATATCCCCGAAGTCGTATGCAACAAGCCCCGACGATCGTCGGGGACATATCCCCGAAGTCGTATGCAACAAGCCCCGACGATCGTCGGGGACATATCCCCGAAGTCGTATGCAACAAGCCCCGACGATCGTCGGGGACATATCCCCGACGACCTTCGGGGCTTGTTGCATAGGGTCGTCGGGGAGGATTCGTCGGGGATGAATCCCCCTAGTCTCGACTAGGGGGATTCATCCCCGACGGCCTCCAAACGTACGTGTTACTTGAGCTAACTCAGTGGTCAGTCAGTTGGACTGTCGACGATTTCGGTGCATTTCGTGCATTTTTCAATGTTTGTGAATATGTGGTGCGTTCATTCATGTTTTTTAGTTGAGACTTCTTCATTCTTGCCTTAGTCGATATGTTTCGGTAAGTCGGTAAGTTAATCAGTGCGCTTTGCTGATTGTTCAAATGAACTATCTTTCTAGAGCTCGCTTTTTCGCTGATAACGTCTGCGCGTGCCGCAGGGTAAGGGAACTGAGTGATTTCTCATCAATATCGCATCACATATTCACAAACATTGAAAAATGCACCGAAATCGAGTTATCGATCGAGGGAGGCGCCAAGTGCGTGCTAAGTACGCAATTGTGCGCCAGAGCGCATGTTGACGTTTTTCACCCTGTCCGAGCGGTCCGCACGGACGGCGCGGACGGCGCGGACGGCACGGATCGCAGACTATGAAACAGGGTCAACCGTCCGTTCGAACTGTTCGAACGAAGGGGTCGCATTTTGGTCGGAAGGGGGTCGCAATTTCGAGGACTGCCAGCCACAGGCGCGTGCGTGGCGTATCCGAGGGCAAGAATTGTTTGTGCAGACCGCATTAGATTCGATTAATTATGCACAGAGAGACAGTTTTAGGCAAATTACGGTGTTTTCCTTGAGGAATAAAGAACAGTTGAATGCATCCCTATGAAAGGTTTGACTTCTCGGGGCTGAAATTAAAGTTCTTCGGGACCTGATTTTCTGAGGACGATTCTTCCAGACAACGGTAAAACATATAAGAAGGCAAGATCTCGGCACGGATCGCGAGACTCTGACAGCAGCCTTAGCTGTTCATACTCATGAACCCACCCAACGCCGTTGCCATGTGCAGATGGAGTCTCGGCTTTCAAGGCAACGTGTAGATTGCTGAACTTCTTCTGTGAGACAGGTTGTACTCTGTTGGTTTCGGTGTTTTTACATGGAGAAGTACTTTGTGTGAACGAGTAGGTGGAGTTACTTGAGAAATTAATGCGTCAGCGAGCTCTGCAGCTACGGTAAATATAATATGAGGGTTAGTTTGAGAACTCAACAAAAAATCCCACCTCAGTTCTCAATAGTCGAGATAAGGATGAGAGCGCTCATGACACGTTCGACTCATTTAAAGTATACTTCTGATAAGTATCGGTGTAATGTGGAGAAACCCTGAAATGCTTTCACATTTCCGCCTGCCATGGTCCAAGGGAACGGTCCTGGACCAGGAGAATGGACTCAGCCTAGGACTAACGAGGAAGGTCTTTCAGGAAATGCCCAGCTTTCTCAAAACGGTTTTTTGCATGATATAGGGGTACGTGCATGGAACACAGAACTGTAGTTCATTTTTCCTGAGCGGCCCTCTGAATACCAAAAAGGGGTGATGAAGTGGTCCGTGGTTCGAATCCTCGCAGTGACAATTTTTTGCATTTTGTGTTGGCGTTTCAAAATTCGCGAAAAATAGCGTCAGCGTAAACAACTTATGTCATATCTATAATTAGGACCATCAGCAACCTTTATACGTAGACTTTGGCTAAAAAACTGGTGAAGAAAGTTAAGAACGGCAGTTCCTTAAGAATTTTTCTTCGCTCCTTTTTTGGTATTCAGAGGGTCGCTCAGGAAAAATGAACCACAGTTCTGTGTTCCATGCACGTACCTCTATCATGCAAAAAACCGTTTTGAAAAAGCTGGGCATTTCCTGTAAGACCTCCCTGGTAAGGGTCGAGGAGCTCCAGGGGATGACCTGTGCAGAAAAGTGGATGGGATGTGGGCAGGTAGTGTGGAATGTAGGACATCCACCGGTCCTTATCAAAAGTACGCTCGAAATGAGTCGTTCACTTATTATCTTATCCGTAGTGTTCGATAGCCCAAAGAACTGCTCTCTAGTACTACGGATAAGATAGCAATGGAGTGCTCCTCCCTCTCCCCTCGAGGTGGAGTTTCACCGGGTGAAGCTTCCAAGCCATCTACCATCTTCCATCAAGCGAGCTGGCGAGCTGAAATGGTGGGGTTGGGATGAGTTACATATTGTAAAAGGGTTGAAAAAATCTCGTTGAACATCTTTAAGTATTTATAACTCCGTGTATTTAGAGAGGGCTTCAAAAGGTTGTTGTCGAGAGTATCCCTATAACGCATGCGTTAATGGAGGTTCTATTTCTTCAAGAAGTTAAATGCAGCGACGCCTGCCTTTGGAATAAGGTTTACCTTTTTCTTCACGTCATGTTCAATGCATTTGATAGCTGCTAATCAATATTCTCTACATGTTTGGTAGGTCTCTTGTGCTATAAATCCGGATCCATTTTCCGTTGCCGAATGTATGACGCAGGAATTGTTTGAATTTGCAATCAACGCAGCGATGGTTAACACCTGGGTGATTTCCCTGAACATTAATTCGGTAGTTTTCTATTCAAAGTAGACAGGAATGCATACATATGCCCTACTTGGCGAATTTCTGGACCTCTCCAGGTGTAGGTGTCAATGAATGCTACCAAAGAAAGTAGACGTGGGACAGCTCTGCGAAAGGGACCATCTTAATGTTGATCCAAAATCATTGAAGTATTCAGTTTTGTGCTCCGTGACTAATCATGCCAAGTTGGGAACCCTACTGATGCGTCGGTTGCTTCTGAGTCACAAACCTCGGCTCTATAGAAGTAGGGTGGGCACGCCCAGCTTTTCACGCATGTCAAGTAACTGCCCTCACCCTCCACCCCCTAGATTGGCTACACTCCCCTGGCTCACGAATTCCCCGATCTCTGACAGTACAGGGTGGTCCAAAATTATGAGGACCGCGTGCGCGCGCAGTCATATCCACTTTTTTCCGTATCGCTCCATTTTCATCTCGTTTTCTGTGCACTATGTGAAAGGGTACAATGTCTTCTTCCTAATGAAACCAAATTTCATGAAGTTCTCAAAACTAGTGAAATAACTACTTCACTTTGAGTCAGTCCTCAAATTGAACTCACTAGGGGCTCTGGCACGTTACATCTAGCAGCAGTCTAACCTATCAGGGAAGCCCTTGAGCAACAGTTCAACTCTTCAATAAGTTTGGAACCACCACAGATGGAAAATTCGGGGACTCGAAAGTTACAGTTACCACCAGGATAATTATCAGATGCAGAAACTAGGTCTCCCCTTGTCGACTTTCGTACACCCAAAATGAAAAAATTGATGAAAACCCAGCCAGACACTCTAAAGACTCCACATCTGTAGTGGATAGAAAGCCACACGAGTAGTCTACTTGGGACTTCTTACAGGACCGAGCACCCAAGAATAAAGCAAAAATTCTCTAAAAAGCGATTTTTCGAGTTCGTTGCTTTCGAAGAATTGTTACAATGGAACCTTCCACCTAATAGCTCTAGATTTCTGTATTTCACACCCTGGATGCAAGCGCAAAATAAGGGCAAATGCAGCCAACAAAAAACTTTGGATTCCCTGAAGAAGGCAGAGCAGAAGGCCTGGAAACATTCTGACACGCCTCAGTTGCATGCCACCGCACGCGCCATCCCTCTTCATCTAGAGGCTCGTATAAACGGGGCAGGTGGCAGATCCCTTCATGGCCTAACAAAAGAGGTAAACATCACGGTTGGGGTGCATCAAGGGTCAGCTCTGAGTCCGTTCCTCTTCCTCCTAACACTAGATGTCATGGTGAAGGGGCTCATAGAAGGACCACTAAAGACCATCCTCTACGCTGACGACATCGCCCTGATAGCTGATAGCAGAGAAGAACTACAGGCCAAGGTGCAGAAGGTCCTGGCAGAAGGGGGCTCCGGCTAAATGTCAAGAAGACCAAGTTCCTGAGTTCTGAAGAGAGTGCAGAGCCGATCATGGACGGGCATGGTGAAAGCATCGAAAGAGTAGAGGACTTCCGATACCTTGGGAGTGATCTGGCGGCCGACGGCAGTGTGGACCAGGCAGTAAAGGGGAGGATCAACGCGGCATGGATGAAATGGAGGGAATCCACTGGAATCCTCTGCGACCGAAGGTGCTCTAGAACGCTCAAAGGGAAGGTGTACCGAACAGTGGTAAGGCCTGCGATGCTCTACGGCTGCGAGTGCTGGCCCCTGAACAAGAATCACGAAAGGCAGCTTCACTCGCCGAAATGAGGATGCTGAGATGGGCCTGCGGCTGGACGCGACTGGACAGGGTCAGGAACGAGGATGTCAGAGCGGTCATGCAGACTGCCCCTGTCCAGCTGAAGGTGAGGGAGCAGCGACTGCGGTGGTATGGGCATGTGCTAAGAAGACCACAAGGCCACCCAATAAGGAATGCAATGGACTTCGAAGCGCAAGGCAAGCGACCGCGAGGAGCCCCAAAGAAGAGGTGGAAGGACGTGATCAAGAAGGACCTAAGTGAAATCATGGCCACTGCAGGGATGCCCTGGACAGAGCGAAGTGGCGACGACTGATAAAGACAGCGGACCCTGCGACTGCGCGGGACTAACGCTAGGGAGAAGAAGAAGAAGAAGAAGTAGGACGCTGTGATGATTTTTTTGCATCTGGCGTTTGGAATAGATTCATTTTGCCGCATTTCCTGATTAAGCAAACCTCATTTCTTGGGTGCTTCAGTGTGCGTTTTCTTTGCAGCAGTTCTTTTGCATTCAATTATTGAGCGGATGCTTCTTTCTTTGTAAGCTTTCATCATCTGTAAATGCTGCTGTTTTCAGTTTGATTGCTGTTCGGCCCCCTCACTTTTCCTTCTCCTCTGTTTGTACTCCGTCACGGTTATGATCGATTACCACGCAGTTTAATCTCTACCACTTCCAAATCGTTGTGGTGTTGGACGCTCCTCGTGATATTGAGTGCCAGTGTGCTTACTGGCACTTGCGACCATTCGCTACAATCGCGCGACACTTACCCGAGATATCACTTCTTTCATGATGCAGCTTTCCAGAAGATGAATATCGCTACCAAGGTAACATCCAGAGAAAAAGTCCTGGATTTTATGGGGCACCTTTTGCCAAAGTCACTCGGTCTAGGCCTACTTGGCCAATTTCCTGCAGTGCCGGTCGTTCGTGACTATTTACACGTGTTTTGATGGGACGTTTTCTTGGAAGGTGTTTATCGTTTAACGTGATACAATTGAAGGTGTTAACTATTCTTCTGAGTATGTATGTAGAGACATTTGTGGGTACACATGTGAATGAATTCTCAGAGTGTCATTCCGCTTATCGACACCTTTTCCTTGGAATTTGTCATTAATGAACTCACCATAAAGTTGATAAATGATAAGTGTTGATTGGAGTTTCGGCTGGATTTCCTTTTTCAAAGCTTAAAGGATCAAAGCAATTTTTAACCACCGGACCAAACAACTCCTTCACATATCGTACATATCTTCACATATACACTGAAGTTCGAGATATTTTTGTCATAACATTCGTTGACGAGCTACCGTACCCTCATTGAATACTTGAGCTTGTGTGAAGGCACCAGTAAATCAGTAGTTGTTCAAGCTAGCTTTTATCTGATTTTTTTTCAACTCAGCGCAATTGCGACCTTATTTTGCTTATCTTGTAAATATTATGTGTTAGGTTCCACAGCGCTTCACCTTTTCTGCTGCCTTCACTCTTAGGCCGATGTTATAGTCTGCGAATCGCTCGATTCCAAAATATAACATCGGCCTTGTTAGGATTACATATGTAGCACATGAAGCCCCGTAAAGTGCACTCGAGTAATGTTACCGTTGCGATCGCTCGTTTGGTAACTTCTCGACTCTTGTTAATTTTGAACTAACCATTCTATCACACATGGGCTCATTGTTATTCTTATGCCTTTTGGAATGTCATAGCGGTCTTCAATATGTTTTGAATATGACAAAACATTGGAAGCTTCGAAGTGGAATGTTCATGTTTGTGATACCATCATAATCATCACTGCACTTCTCATACTTTCAGGATTGACTCGGCAACCGTTTGGGGCGCCATAGCGTATCCTTCAATATCATTAAGCTTCATTCATTCAGTGCACAGAATTTGAAGGATAATCGATTGTGGTTTGGAGAACGCAGTTTCAAAAGGTTCCTACAGAATCTGTACAATATCCAAGACGCCACGTGCTGGAGTGGAGGAAAAGGTTGAGGTGCGTCTAAGTACAGAATGTTTTCTTTTTTCCTTGCATGTTCTGCACGTTCTGATAGAGGTCCGACGCACCGATAACTTGCGCGGGGTGTATCACGTACCGAACAACGTTTCGCGTCCGTTTGGCTCTGTTTGTTGATGATGCGCTTCGACCATTTGCCGAT
>MU903254.1:0-12040 GCA_036418205.1 Ostertagia ostertagi | reverse complement strand
CGGTTACCCTGCTCCCACTGGTGCATGTACTTCCACGTTGCGCATACACTCCGTATCCTTCGCAAGGAAGAGGAGGAAAACGGTCATTTTTAGGTTCACTGCGTAAGTAGTTATTATCGTTTTTTCCCTAAGGCTTATGTTTAGTTTTGAGAGCCTAAATAAATAAATCCCCACGAAAAGTCTAATTTCGACCGCTACCCTTTCGATCAACAAATTAATAAATAGAAAATCTGATATTTGGGGTGATATTTTTGATAGCCTGCTGCTTTTCAGGAATTGGGGTTGCCACTGCGATCGGAAGCTGGGCAGCTGCGTGATCGAGCGTTTCGACTACAGAAGTCGTCAACTGCAATGGGCATACTGTAATCTAAAGAGCGAATTCTACTGTGCTACACATCTGGACGCATTTCGAGAGTTGGCGCCTGTCACGACTTCGAAACCACGTGAAAGTCGGAAGCCATGATACCTAGCCCAAGTGTTTTGTTGGAAGATAAATAGGCTTTGCGTGGCTTCCATTTGTTACCATCTCGTTCAGACCTTCTATATATAAGAGAAATTTTTATAGCAATTTGGATTTTATGGCTTTTTGGTTGATGGTTTTTGAAACTTTTAATTTTGCTATACGATATGGAATTTGGAATATTATAACAATAATGAAGCTTCAAATTGTGAGTGTTTTGATTGGTCTCAACGGAATCGCCTACGGAAACAGCACTAGTTTAAGTCGCCAATAAAGCGTTAGCTTAAAAGCCATACTCCACGAAAGAACTAGAGGGACAAAAAATTGCCTTTGTTGTGGTAAACAAGTTTGAAAAACTAAGAGGTCTGCTACTCAATCAAATCTCCGACGTACATCTGTTACAAATGTGGGCGGGGGGAATACTTCCAATTGGTTGTCGAAGTCCTTTCACTGATCGCTTTGTCTCTATTCTCCATGCGGAAACATTAATCCTTTTCTTTCCATGCGTTGCCTGGCACGCTGGCCTCCGCAGGGTGCGTTGCAGTTCTCCGAGTTCTCCCCTTCTAAGGTCAGTTTCACCTAGAACTTGATCGCCACTCATTTCCTGTGAAGCAAGGTTTACGACAAACCTAGACCAACTCCTACGCTTACAAGCCATAAGGCCGACAGCAAATGTGTAAGCATAAGCCTAATGGTAATCTCTAATTCTAAACGACAGAAGAATGATCGCTCTGTGACTTGACTTCACGAGGAACTAAAACGTTTCTTCTCTCTCCGGCACAGTGGCTTCTTTCCAATCGCTCTTGCCTGCCCGCCCGCGAATCTATACCGGCGACCCGCCGCGCAGATGTTTAATGCTGATTTTTCTTGAGTTTGCCCTTCAGAAACTGAATTTTCTTGCGTGACTTTGTGTGTTGTCCCTGACGATCAAAACCGGCCTATTCATTTTCAGAAGGAGTGTAAAAGTTCTTTCGCTCACGATTCCTTTGATTTTGCCACTGGTAATGAGCTACCGCATGGAAGAGCTGTGGTCTGACCGCTGAAGAAGATTCTTCCAGCTGAAGGACTAATCAAGTAATCAAAGCAATCAAAGTAAAATAAGCAATGGCTGGTGTGCTCAGACATGGAAGACAGGTTCTCTACGGAGAGAAGGCTTTGTTACTTGTTGACAATGTGCTTTCCGTGAGTGTAATGCTCAATAGATCTCTTCCGCGACCTTGTACTCCCTTACAGCAAACCATAGACTCCTTTGAAGCTAATGTTGCGTGCTTAGAAATTCCGTCAAATCAGCCGCGATGGTTACATGCACCAGACGACTGGCGATGGAAAGGGCTAAGGACATCATCTTCGTTGTAGGGTGCGGGTAGTTTCAACCCGCCAATTCTCATTCTTCTCGATCACTCAATCACTTCAGTTAAAGAACAGCAAATAATTGTTGGACGGTACATTGCGCAACTTTTCGTTTGAACCGGTGGTCCAGTTTCCATTGAAGGATGTGGCAGCGATAAATCCCATGAAGACGAATGGGAAAGTACATAGTGGATTGGGTAGGGGGACCTACCCAATGAGTCGATATTTATCATAAACTGAAGAAATCGGGGGTGCGTTCTCGCGCGCGTGGTAAGGCTTCCGTAATCAGGGTCAACGGCATCGAACGCTGTGGTACCCAGCGGGGAGGGGGGTCGTACCCACTTTAGTCGCTTGAAATCACGTGTGGGATTGAGGTGAAACTAAGATTTCGTGGGTAGTAGGCTGGGCGAGTGGAGGGGCGCAGGATAAAAATTTGCCGTTTCAGCGGGCGTATATACCCGTGGGTTCGAGATTATGTACCAGAATTAATACTATAGAGAGAGGAATATGGTGGTCGAGGTGTCGAAAAGGGGGTCGTATCAAATCCACCTTGGGGGAGGGGGGTCGTAAAAATTTTTCAGAAAAGTAACAACGATAGGACCGACCCTGCTCCAAGCCCGTTTCGGTATGTAGCACCCCTACGTATCGGGCATAGATAAGGTTGCAGCCGTAGCGTACTTGATATGATCGTTATCGTTATCGCCCGATTTTGGATTTAGGGTGCACCTCCGTACACCGCTTATTTGTCCGTATCACCATCTTCTCGTTTCAGCTCATTCGTCAAGCGATGGTTCGAGTCTTTCGGTGAAGCGGTTAAGTATGCAGCTCCACCGCCAAACCAGGTGGACGCTTCCTTTATGTGCTATAAGCTCGTAAGATTTCGTGAATGCTAAAAACTGGTTTCCCTAAGTCATCGTGACACCACGGTTCCAACGAGGGACAGCACAGTCCCCCTCTGTCCGAAGTAGTTTCTTCAGCTCAATTAGCTTTTCGCAAAGTCTAGGTGCATAACCCTATTAAGTGTTTCTTTCGGACACAGTTCATGCAAACCTGGCCGCTAACTTGAGCCTTTGGAGGACAGCTGTCCATATTATGGTTACAATTATCCATACTACGTAGCGCAGTGCTTGACTTCGAGTAGGGGGGGGGGGGGAGGGAATTGTGAAAATGTGAAGCTAAGCGCTGGCAATGGTAAAATTCTACTTATTTCATGTATAGTCGTCCAACTTTCGCAAAATTTTCCACTTCCTGAAACCCTGTACCCTAGGGCCCATATCTTGCAAGCATCCTAGAGGGTCCCGAAACGACACCCCTTCCACACATGAAAAGCGTCACTCACAAACTAAGAACTCCTCCCCCTCCCCACACTACCATCACCACTTCATCGCAGCGAATCTTCTAGGGTGTTTGGTTCTGATACCAATCGGCTCACCCCCACCACGTCCACTGCCCATCTCCCCTTCAAAATGGCCTTGGAGCAGTGAGGGAGGGGAGGAAAGACGGGAAAGTGTAACTGAAGGAATGGTAGCATTTATCGTGGAATTTTTGTCAAAATAGCGGAAAGCCCTGTCTGGAACGCTCGGACAACCACAGCTTTCAAATTCCGTGAATACTGCTGCCATCGCTCGCTCATTCCAAAGAATCTGATTTCGGTCCACCTAATGGTTTCGGTCCACTTAAATGCAATCACCCTTTACCATCCCTCCACCTTCACTGTTCGAACTGCCACAAGAATGGTTAACCCTGATCATAAATGTCACTCTTTCACTTGGCTAAACAGTTGGTTGACCTGCAACAAGTCTGCCGATCGTATCGACTCTTACGAGTCTTTCAAAAATTGGCAGGGAGGGGGCTAACTGGAGAGGCCCACTTGAAGTTGCACTTGTGAGCTTGCAGCAGGACTTGTAGATTTCAGCTCCTTCGAGCAGATTTCAGCTAATCCTCTGAAGTAGTTGCAGGGCTGAACTCATCAGCGCCCACCCGCTCCCTGAAGCCTAGGCAGTGACCGTCGCATGATGATCACTCGTCTTCGCCATAGAGCGTGTATCGTATAGGCAGCTGCACTGAGGAGGACGGGTCTCCCTGTAAGAGAAGCAGAGAAAGCGCGATCGACGAAACTCAAAGGTCTTTGTTCACCCGCGCTACTCACCACAGAAGCCCCAGATGTTTCATTGTGAAGCACCAATATGCTTCAAGGTCCTTCGAGGTGTGCCCAGTTGAATAGAGATTTGGCTGGGTTAGGCTAGATTTGACCCTGCTCCGTAGACATTGTATCAGCATCTTTTCCCTGTACACAATCGCAGGCTGTGAGAACTTATAAATGAAGAGATTGCTCTCACTCGCATGTTGTGCGCTAGTGATTATTCTTGAACTACAGGGCTCCTGAAAAGTAGGTTTATTGGCCACTTCCAGTAGGATGATGAGATTGACTCTTCATGAGCTTACTTCTATATAAGACAGGAAAATCAGTACAAATTGTGGAGAGCGCTGAAATGGCTTCCCTCGGTAGTGATACAAGCCTAGGGTGTCTTCCCAAGCAAGGTCACCATGGGCCGCAACTGCTTACTTACCGTCAAGTTTCTTCCCTGCACTTTACGAGGAAGCCTTGGAAGCGTCCAAACTACAGCGCTGCTTCGAGCAGACCTTTCACTTGAACGATCTTTGAATGCAGAATCCAGATGCTCCAAATCATGCGGGTCAGATGACCAGACATCTATCGACGATGGGCTGTCGCAAAATCCGGCAGTACTTGTGGGATGAGCAAGTTCCTCGTTGTGCGGAAGAATGCAGGAATCTCCCTAATGTTGAAAACGGTTCACGAAAGAGGTGTATTATCCAGAAATTTCCCCTGGCTATATTTGACTCTGACTTTTATATCGGTGCCTTGTCCGAGAGACACAGGTGGTGCGATGTTTTCAGAAGGATTTCGTTCCAGAACCGCAACATATTTGTAACTGGGCTCCTGGCGTACACGCGGCCTTGAAAAAATAGTCTACTAGCCGAAGCTAACAAAATCTCGCCGTTTCGGAAACGGTGCTTTTCTCCAATCTTTTCGTTCGTCTCCAGTCATTTGAAAGGCGGCTCCGCACGTACGATTCGAAGAGATCCTGGTTTTTCCTATATGTACATCAGATCGGCTTCTGTGAGAGCCATGTGATCGATAAACGCGAAAACCACTGATCATTTTACCCCTTTCTCGCGAAGGATCACGATAAGATTGGGTTCGGTTTGTAGTGGAATGTGGTTATGCTTGAAGCAACACCTCAGATCGAATTGTGGGGTAAAAGCGATCGAAAATGAAAACTGATGGGTGCCGAAGTTGATTGCAAATGAAAAAAGAAACAAAGAAAACAACCGATGAAGCCCATAAACGCCCGAGTACCGCCGAGAAGGTACTTTTTTCGCACTATTCCCAACGACTATAGCTCCTTTCAGGGCGATTACATACTGAAGTAGGAGCAGATTCGAAATCCTCGTGCTTTTCTCTTTCCAAAAGTGTAAAATTGTTTAGCGTATCTCAATTTTAACGATTACATGCTTGTGAATTTGACGCTTAAGGACTGCGTTTCTTGCTGGATGACCACTTGATTTTTCCTGAATTGAGTTCTTTCTCCAGAGAGCCGTAGCTGAAGCGCGCGCAACCAACTGGGCCCACTCTGGGATGCGCCGTGTGCTTCACATCCCTTCGGATTTGAGGACTCACTTGAAAGATAAAAATATCCCTTGGAAAACGTGCGAATTTCGGATTCTTCAACTTGTGTGGTGATAAAACACTGAAGTCACTAAGAATTGCTAAGCGGACACCTCTAAATCACGAAGATTTTGTGTGGACGGAATCAATTGTTATTGGAAATACTCTGGCCTGGTATCGATTCGATCCTTAATGTTTGTCCTCCGACGATGATCCTACTGTATCAATCTGGCCCGATCTCTCTCCCAGCGGGCCAATACGACCCCCCCCCCTGTGACCTGTCGAGGATTCCTCAACGCACGCTTGACCCTGGTCCCCGAACTCTGAAGATGACACACCCAAGGCGCGAGCCTCGCCCTCCGCCATGAAAACGCGCACATCTCTTACCTCAGCCTCTGACCTCTGCTCTACCTGGTGCATGTGCTTCCAAGCTTCCAAAAACATTTTAGTGTAATCCCTAGCTTCAAGTAGGGTGGGCCGTTCTCTGCTGTATCGCGTTCCTTCGCGTGTTTATAGTAGCATCGCTAGGCCGACCCCACCAAAACCACAAATTTGGGGTCTACTTTAATACTTAGCGCCGTTCGCGGACAATGCGGGCGGTGCGGACCTACATCGTACGCACTGTCCGCGACGTGCGCACAACGGCGCAAAGTATGAAAGCAGCTGATTTGAATTGACTCGATTGTGAATTCACCACTGACTGTGAGGTGTTTTCTCGAATCTTCGTTGAAGATTATTCGGGGTCTACTTCTATCAAGAGGATGCTCCATTTTCTCGTTATCAGTCTCATTCTTGGTGTTTCTAAACCATGAGAAATGCCCTTTTCTTCTCATATCTGCCTCGAAGTAAAGCGGCTAGCTTACAAAATGAAGCGGAACTCCGTACTTGTATCAAAATCAGCAGGTAATAGCAATCTAGTGATATGGTGCACCTTTGAGATTGGTGATGTTTCATTCAAGTTTCTGCAGGTGCGAGAAACTGCCGTTTTTGTGAGTCTTTCTCATGGTACGAGCCAAACCTGCAGCATACCTCTTGCAGAAGCGGTCTTCAGAATGTGCGTATGCCCCGGGATGAGACCACTGGTGAACAGATCTGTTTGTGAACGTCACCGACTCGCCGTTGACACCTATTAAATGAGCGCGACATTGGCGCTAGGGTTTTTACCAATGCTCCGACTACCGGCCGTACCCGGTAGTTGTTTGGAGACCATTGCAACAGCTGCTTCTCTGCTCGCTCTCGTATGACGTGCTATCACGCGTTTCCCGTTTTCTCTGCTCGCTCTGAATCTCCTCGTGTGACACCTGATCTTACATAATATTCAAGCCCTTAATTTTTAGTGTTCGATGCCTATTTTGCTTTCTTTATTACTTTTGGCTAACTTCGCGCCCGCCAGCTCCATTACTGAAACCTCTACACAAGTTTCATCCCAGGGCTTGCCTTTCAGTGTTATATGTTATTTGCAGCACTTTAAGTTAGTTACTGTTTTGAAGAGACACCCGCGAGGGTGTCCCCCAAGAGGATCATCGCACGGCGAATGAAGAGACGCAGACGCGGCAAAGGACGAGTCGCAGCGCGTGCTATGCGATATGAGACGTAGTATAATGCACTCTGTTTAACCTGACGCCTGACCGCTACAGTATGCGGTGAAAGTCGCCCTTTGGAACTCCTTCAGCGTCTCTTTTACTCACCGCGCGATGGACCTTCTGGAGACACACATCCATGGATTTACCTCACACTAAATGAAAGCCAGAGAATTTGCTAATGATCCCGTTCCTTCCTTCGGATCGCCACGTCTATCTTTTTTTTCTCACTTAGGTAACTGATTGTAAGGACGAACGAACCTCTACTCGGTATCGGATAGTTGAGGTAGGCATGAAACTCAAGTGCACGTACCTCCGGTGGCATGCCTAACCCAACTTTCCGATATCGACTGTATGTTAAACTCTTTGTTGCTCTCACAGATGATTTTGGTTCTGAACATGAAGAGTTTTAAGTGGATGGGCTAAATAAATATTTTATGCATTAGGTCGCGTTCATAGTTCGCGACACAGGAGATTGGTAAAGTACGCAACAGTGAAAAAGACGTGTATTGAGAGGGACATTAGGATAGTGCACTGACAAGACTAGCAGATAGTATTGATCGAAATCCGAAGTTTAGTAAGTTATGTTAGTAGTATCGAGATAGATAGCAGGATAGTAGTTGAGTAGGAGATTAGGATAGCCCGTCAACAAGATTAGGCAGGTATTGATCGAGTCGCCTCAAGACGCCTAATCTACTACACTCCAGCGATTCCAATCGATACTATCCAATCTTGTCAACATAATGTCCTAGTCTACTGCTATCCTAATATCCTTCCTAATATCATGCTTTGTAATCTCGAACTTCCTAAGAAGTCGCGAAGTATGAATGCGGCCTAAGGAAAATAGGAAATCAGAACACTACATACATAGTTCCTTCTAGTCGAGCCAGTCGATAGGCTTCCAAGCTTTTCAGCGCAATCTCCTTCTCCTGAAGTGCTTATCTTATAATTTCTCAATCGGAAAAGAACTTGTTTGGTGGGAAACAAGTAAAGGTATCTATTCTTCTACCCTGCATTTCTTCAATTTTTAGAGTTTAGAGGCTGGGAAGGAAAAAATAGTTTTCAGAAAGGAGCCAAAAGCGTTGGGTACGCTTTCAGAGTCAGAGACAATGTTTCGAAAGTGGTTTATCCTTTTGGTGAGTGAAAGATACCTTCAAAGGAATTATTGGGCAATTTGACGATGATGACGCATTTTTATGAGAACCAGATCGGTTTCCCCCTCAACCGCCGGGACGTTGCTTCCCTGCATAAGCTTCACGACTTCCGCTGTGGTCCTTCCACGTGTGGGCACTCATGTCCTTAGGGGAGGACATTCAGAGCAGAGCATTCAAAAACCGCTGGTAGGTGACACTAGGACTAAGCCCAGGACTGGGAATAAATACAAGAGAGAACGATGGTTGCTCAAAATCCTATCCCCTCCCTAAAGCTTAGTCCCAAGTTCTATCAGTGGCCCACTCATTTCAATGTAGCCCCCCCCCCCCTAACGGCATGAGCGCCCACGTGTGACAAAAGTAATATAGTATCTGCGGGTGCTATCACAATCACGATATTACGTTAAAATAATACATCAACATGAATATAGACCTTGTTCTTAAAGACGGTTGTTCCCCCTCACTCTCTCCTCCCCCACCTCCCCCGCCACTCATACCCCTCCTCTCCGACGGTGTTTATGTAGACGTTTTGGGTGCTATCACAATCACGACATCAGGTTAGAATAATACGTCAACATGAATGTACACCTTACTCTTAAAAACGGCTGCTGCCCCTCACTCTCCTCCCCCACCTCCTCCCTCCTCGCTACCTCTTTCACCTCCGGCTCTGACGAGCGCTGTCTCTCTCTCTCCTCCTCCCATCCAGCCTCCCCTTTCGTGCCCCCTCTCCCCCTTTCTCCTCTACCCTACCCCCTCCCCCCATCCGGCTGCCACGGCAGCACCATGTAGAATAGGGCCGAGTGTGTCTGATCGGTGTTTATATACAGGGGAACAGTGTCACTTCATTTCACATTTAAAAGCTTAATAATTACACTTTTCGAGAACCAAACCGATTCGCATAGGGGCTTTCATAAACCACAACGACCATCGGTGAGATTTTCCGCAGCGAAACAATGGTGCATGGTAAGCTCAGCGGGTAGTGAGAACCATAGATGATTAAGATGTCAACGTGGAAGCTAAGTCAAAGCCATGTTGCATAGTTCAGAGCTAGGTCCCTAAGAAGCCAATTCATCCTTAATCTACACCAGTTTAGCTCCGCACGCAACCGCGCGCATCACATTGAGGGCTTCAGTGAAACTGGACAACTTGTAGAATATTAGGTCACGTGGCTGAGAAACTAATGTAAGATATTTGGAAGGTGTTTCCCATGAAGTTCAAAGGTTGTCCAATTTCGCTGGAGGTTGTCGCGTAATGCGCGCAGTAGCCTGCGGAATGAAAATAGTACTTATCATGAATTCGTAAACATCCAGCATAGATATCGAGCTCGGATGATTTAGCGGTCTATTGAATTTCCACAACTGAATCTTTATTAAGTGTGAAATATAATCAATCAATCAGGATCCAATCGAGCTGCAAATATAATGGAAATTCGCTGTTAGTCCAAGTGCAGATAGTTGAGCAGCCCAACTTTCTTAGCTTCTTAGCTTCTTTGAATGAAAAGATAGGAATGGGACATATTCACGTGCTAGGGACCTGGTTTAGTTCAGCTGAGTGCACGCTCAATTTTCGCTACTTTTATCAGTACAGTTGCCGCTCATACCACTTTCTGTCGCCTAATTTCAACCTCGCCACCTTAATCGCTTGCCAGTGATAATTATAACAAAGTTGAGAGACCTGCATTTAAAGGAGGAATTCACGATTAGAATGAAGGTCGAAGAAAGGGAAACTGACCTAGTTGAGGGACCCACGGACCTCCTGAGGGTGCGAACTGACGCGCAATTCGCATGGAAAAATTTGACCTCGGCGACCTATCATGCCTCAAAGCTGGCGGGTCCGGCGATCTCCGCCCACCGATCATCTGATCACTCGCCGTAGTTCAATACGTGGCGAGTGATTAGATAGCTGAGAGAGCGTAGTGTTGAAGAGGGCACAGCGATGAGAGTCGCATCAATGCTCAAATCAACGGGCAAGGAAGGGTCCCATTTCTCGGGTTCTGGGCCGTTTCTCATGGTTCTTCCTTCTTTCGTGTACCACTCACCATCCCTAGGTTAATTTGAAATGGGTTGCTTTTTCATCGTGAATTCGTCCTTTAAACGCTCATTATCATTGCTGGTCATTTGTTATCAGTTCATACTGCTCGCAATCGGTGTCCCCATCCCACCCTCCAGGCAACGTGCAGGAGCTCGTGATTTATTGTCAACACGAAGGCTACAACGAAATTAGCGGTACTCAAAATCCTAACTTCCTTATCAACCGTTATCGCTTGTTATCACTTCTGATCATCCACTATCCGTGTTCCCGTCCCATCCCCTATACCACATGTGAGAGCCAAGGTTCCAATGTAACCGCAAGGGCCGCAACGAAACTGGTGGTATCCACACTTTGACGCCCCTTATCAGTTCTTATCAGTTGCTACCACATTCGTTCACTCAACTTCTTGGTCCCCGCCTCACCCCACATATCATACATGAGTGCAAACTGTCCACCGTCAACGCAAACGGCGTAACGAAATTGATGACATCATCATTTCGGCGTCCGTTATCAGCTCCTATCAGTAGTTATCACTTCCCGCCACCCATCATCAGTGTTTGTGTCCAGCCCCCCATATATCCTAGAAGTTTGAGCGCTCTGGGTCCAAAGGGAGTGAAGTTATGAATTTCCGGTCAGACACACACACACACACACAACGCTTAGCCGATTATATATAGTAGGATTGAAGAAATTATGTAGCAGCTTCAGAATGGAGCGATTATGGTAGGCCTCCTTGAGCTCGACGGTGATGACAGATGACGTCATATTCTGGAGACGGTGAACGCAGCGAAGGTGGGCCTGATTCTGCTTATGGGGGGACATCTAAGGAATAATTTCGCCATATAACTCCCAATAACAGCGGCATCCTTTGCGACGAAAAGTTTGATGATATGCGCCATAGGCAAAGTGACTCTTTTTTTTGGCCCCCCTGTATATCCGCCGTGGTGTTATCATGATCATGACATCAACATCACGAAGTGTTGCCCTTCGTACTCCTGGTTTTGTTAGCGGTTGGTCCGGACGGACAGAACGACACACACACACCGACAAACCGACACATCAAAGTTCTGGTTTATATAATGACGAAGATTAGCTCCCTCGCCGTGCACCGCTCGAGACCTTCCTTCTGGCCAAGCTTCTATCTCCGCATCGGTCGCCTTCAAACAACCTCCTGGAAGTGACGCGTCATGCAACACAATGATGTTTCATACAGTTATTACTGCCCTCCAGCTGCCACTGCAGCACCATGTGGAATGAACGGAAGTGTGCTAAGCAGGTGTTTATATAGCCCTAAGAGTGTTATCACAACTATCCTGCTACAAAACATTGATATCTCAAATCCTGTAAGCTACCCGATTTGTTAGCGGTTTGTTTATCCCATGAGCTTCCTTCTCACTCACTTCATTTTGCGGACGGACACACATACATACATACATACACACACACATACAGATACACAAACCGACACACAAAGTTAGCGCTTTATAAAATAGAAGATGATAATAGCTTTTCATTTCGTGTTCATGTACAGGTACTGTTGCGACGTGGTGTTGTAGCAGTCCTTTCCAATGTCACTGACATATATGCTGAAAGGAAGGATGGTCAGAATGATACTGAAATAAACGTGGAAATTGAGGATGGCCGGAATGTTACTGACATTAACGTTGAAAGCGAGGATGATGAGAATGTTGCTGACATAAACGTTGAAAGGAACGATGGTCGGGAGCCATTTGGAAGTGAGTCTCAATTATTTGGTGGAACTAAGCATAAATGTTTA
>MU903231.1:0-10130 GCA_036418205.1 Ostertagia ostertagi | reverse complement strand
TGTCTGGGCGAGTTCTCTGAACTTATTTTCTCCAAGGCTGTACTATAAACGCGCATGCGAATTAACCGTGGTCGACATTGTGTGTCATATGTAGAGTGTGCGCAATTATATTGGTCTATCGTTTACTTGTTCACAGATGCTCATATACAATACCGCCACTAACTTTTGAAATTTCTCCGCTGAGCGACGGATTTGCAGCGTCGCAAAGCGTCGCCCCTTCATAACTCCCCCCAAAGCGGGTCAAATGATTGGTGCTCTACACCATTGGACTCGTCTCTCTGTGGCGAGTCTAACCATGTGGAAAACTACGGTACTCGCCGTAAAAAATCGAAAAAACACGCGAAAAACGCAAATTCGCGTTTCTTTTTCGTTTTTTCGTTATAACTCGCTTCAGATTTAAGATTTTTGAAATCTGAAAAAAGCATTGAGCTCAGCTCGTCGAGTTCTATAAGAATGTGCTTTTAAACTTTTAGAAAGCCTTACTTCAGATTGCGCCATGCACTCGAGCTTTGGCTCGAGAAAAAACTGTTTGAATGTGGTGCGCATATAATCCCGCTTATGCATCATGATCGTTCTTCAGAGAGATGGGTCTCAGCAGTTGCCCCAGAACGCGCCGCGTATTCAACATCGTCCATTGTATTGTGAATGGATCGATTGCTTTTTTCCAGATTTCATGGTCCCTATTCCACAGCGGCGCGTTAAATGACTTAACACGTAGCCCCTGCGCTCAACATCTCCTCCTCTCGTGTTCAAATGGAAATCATAGATCAATTCTCGGCTGGACAGTTAGCCTATCTGGTGAAATTTTCCAATGTTTGAGCGAAGGTTTTTCCGATCCGTAATAACACATCCCTGAAGAAGTACGGAAATTTTTTCTCATTTGTAGAGTACGCTTACTTGTGTGTAAATAAGATCACGCACTTAGCTTGCAGATGACCGCTCCCTGCGTGCTGTGGCCATGAACATGCCTCCTCGTCATGCCCTAGCCTATTTGGTGAAATTTTCCAATGTTTGAGCGAAGGTTTTTCCGAAAACTGAGGAGGTAGAGGGGAAATCTCTTTACTGTTGTAGAGTACGCTTACTTGAGTGTAGAAATAAGATGACATACTTGCTTGTAGACGAGAGCGCTTCCGCCGTGCTGTGGCTGTGAAAATGCCTCTTCGTCATGCCCTTGTGGAAAGATCAGATTTTTTGCATTTCCAGATGAACTCGCAGACCTGAGATGTGCCCCATTGGATTCCCCGTGAAAAATGCTATCGAATGTTATGCATTACTCCTCCCAGTTGAAACTTTGGTTTTTCACCGTTTTCAGCCTTCCCCTATTGCCGATTGGGCATCATTATTCCACTATTACTGCCCCAAAATCTCAAAGTTTCATTTTTCGTCGAAACTTTGCCTATTGGGGTAATTCGATGCCCTGATTACGAATATGACATTCATTCTCGTAGTGTGGCCCCAAACATCACACCTCGCCCCATTTTTTGCGACATGTTCCATGTTTAGAGCAGATGTTATGTAGAAAGCTGTGAAGGCAGCGACGAATTTCCTCTACTGTCGTAGACTACGGTCACTTGTCTGAAGGAATTACATAGAAACCTTGGTGGCAGGTGAGTCTTCCTTCCGTAGTGTGACCCCAAACATCACACCTCGTCATGCCCTTGCGATATGATCAGATTTTTTTTGGTTCTCCAGATGAACATAGAAGACTGAGATGTGCACCATTCAATTCCCCATAAAAAATACTGTCGAACGGTATACAACTCACTTTCTGGAGAACATCTAGTTTACCTGCCACTAGATCCATTTTGTGACATTTCCCAATTTTCGAAGGGATGTTTTGAGGAAATTCGAGAAGGGAGGGACGAACTCTCTTCCCTATCGTAGAGTAAGTTTACTTGTATGTTGGAAAAAGATGATACACTCGGGCTTGAGCGAGTGTTTCTTCCCTGGTGTGGCCTCAAACATCGCTCTCCGTCATGCCCTGAAATAAAAACCAGATTTTTTGGTCTTCCAGGTGGCTCTACGGAGCTGTGGTGTACACCATTCGATTCTCCATGCAAAATGCTATCGAACGATATACATCTCAGTTCCCACTTGAAACTTTCGTTTTTCACCGTTTTCGGCCTTTTCCTTATCGCCGATCGCCTTCCTCAGCCCTGGCCACCCACGTGCTATTCACGTGCGCGGTGCGTGAGAGCTCACGTGACAGCCGATGGCCTTTCTCGGTAGCTGGCGGGCAGCCCGATCGATACACCGCTATGCGTGTCGAAAGTGCGTGGGAAAGTCATCACGCACCGCGCACGTGAATAGCACGTGGGTGGCCAGGGCTGACCAGGAAGGTTCAGGGGGCGTGACAACTTCTAAGCAATTGCTGCATTACTTATAGAGCAGATGCGGGGACGGCTAAGAACCATGTGTTAATTTTCCCGTGAACGGTACCTCTGGAAACCAGAAAGGGGTTATCCTATGATTCCTCTTGGTACAATAAATTTTTGCATTTCGAGTTGACGTGCCAAAATTCGCGCAAAATGGAGTTAGAACCAACCAGAACAATCAGAACTCCATTTTGCGCGAATTTTGGAACGTCAACTCGAAATGCAAAAATTTGTCACCAAGAGGAATCGAACTAGGGACCCCCTTTTCTGGTATTCAGAGGGCCGTTCAGGAAAAATTAAACATGGTTCTGTGGTCCCCGCATCTGCCTCTATATCATGCAGCAGATTGCTTTCAGAAAGCTTGTCACGCCCTGAAAGACCTTCCTGGTCACTGGCCACCCACGTGCTATTCACGTGCGCGGTGCGTGATGACTTTCCCACGCACTTTCGACACGCATAGCGGTGTATCGATCGGGCTGCCCGCCAGCTACCGAGAAAGGCCATCGGCTGTCACGTGAGCTCTCACGCACCGCGCACGTGAATAGCACGTGGGTGGCCAGGGCTGAGGAAGGCGATCGGCGATAAGGAAAAGGCCGAAAACGGTGAAAAACGAAAGTTTCAAGTGGGAACTGAGATGTATATCGTTCGATAGCATTTTGCATGGAGAATCGAATGGTGTACACCACAGCTCCGTAGAGCCACCTGGAAGACCAAAAAATCTGGTTTTTATTTCAGGGCATGACGGAGAGCGATGTTTGAGGCCACACCAGGGAAGAAACACTCGCTCAAGCCCGAGAGTATCATCTTTTTCCAACATACAAGTAAACTTACTCTACGATAGGGAAGAGAGTTCGTCCCTCCCTTCTCGAATTTCCTCAAAACATCCCTTCGAAAATTGGGAAATGTCACAAAATGGATCTAGTGGCAGGTAAACTAGATGTTCTCCAGAAAGTGAGTTGTATACCGTTCGACAGTATTTTTATGGGGAATTGAATGGTGCACATCTCAGTCTTCTATGTTCATCTGGAGAACCAAAAAAATCTGATCATATCGCAAGGGCATGACGAGGTGTGATGTTTGGTCACACTACGGACAGGAGACATCACTGCACCAAGGTCTAGTAATTCAACAGACACAACGGTAAGTCACGACAATTAGAAGGAATCGTACGGCTGCCTTCACAGCTTTCTACATAACATCTGCTCTAAACATGGAACATGTCGCAAAAAATGGGGCGAGGTGTGATGTTTGGGGCCACACTACGAGAATGAATGTCATATTCGTAATCAGGGCATCGAATTACCCCAATAGGCAAAGTTTCGACGAAAAATGAAACTTTGAGATTTTGGGGCAGTAATAGTGGAATAATGATGCCCAATCGGCAATAGGGGAAGTGAAAACGGTGAAACAAAGGTTTCAACTGGGAGAGTAATGCATAACATTCGATAGCATTTTTCACGGATTCCATCGGACATCTCAGGTCTGCGGTTCATAATTGGAAATGCAAAAATCTTTTCCACAAAGGGCATGACGAAGAGGCATTTTCACAGCCACAGCACGGCGGAAGCGCTCGTCTACAAGCAAGTATGTCATCTTATTTCTACACTCAAGTAAGCGTACTCTACAACAGTAAAGAGATTTCCCCTCTACCTCCTCAGTTTTCGGAAAAACCTTCGCTCAAACATTGGAAAATTTCACCAAATAGGCTAGGGCATGACGAGGAGGCATGTTCATGGCCACAGCACGCAGGGAGCGGTCATCTGCAAGCTAGTGCGTGATCTTATTTCTACACACAAGTAAGCGTACTCTACAAATAAGAAGAAATTTCCCCGCTACCTCCTCAGATTTCGGAAAAACCTTCGCTCAAACATTGGAAAATTTCACCAGATAGGCTAACTGTCCAGCCGAGAATTGATCTATGATTTCCATTTGAACACGAGAGGAGGAGATGTTGAGCGCAGGGACTACGTGTTAAGTCATTTAACGCGCCGCTGTGGAATAGGGACCATGAAATCTGGAAAAAAGCAATCGATCCATTCACAATACAATGGACGATGTTGAATACGCGGCGCGTTCTGGGGCAACTGCTGAGACCCATCTCTCTGAAGAACGATCATGATGCATAAGCGGGATTATATGCGCACCACATTCAAACAGTTTTCTCGAGCCAAGATGCATTGCATGCGAAGTAAGGCTTTCTAAAATTTTAAAAGCATATCTTATAGAACTCGACGAGCTGAGCTCAATGCTTTTTTCAGATTTCAAAAATCTTAAATCTGAAGCGAGTTACAACGAAAAAACCAAAAAGAAACGCGAATTTGCGTTTTTCGCGTGTTTTTTTTCGATTTTTTACGGCGAGTACCGTAGTTTTCCACATGTAGACTCGCCACAGAGAGACGAGTCCAATGGTGTAGAGCACCAATCATGTGACCCGCTTCGGGGGGTATGAAGGGGCGATGCTTTGCGACGCTGCAAATCCGTCGCTCAGCGGAGAAATTTCAAAAGTTATGGCTCGGTATTGTAGCTTCCTTTGTACAAGCCTAGCAGCTGCGTGGCTGTGTTTTTGAGTTTCGATGAGGTATTCTGCAATTTCTAACCCACAAAACACGTTGGTTGTTATAACAGGCTCACTGGAGTGCTGCTTCATAAGACTTCTACCCATACAGTATGATGCGACGCTGTCACATGAGTTGCGACGACGCTGAACTGAAATGGTGTGCCCCCTCGCTGACTAGGAGACAGCAAATATGAAGCGACTCCGAAATATCTCATCGGCTCATTGTCATCCTGACCGATTCGGTCCCCTGCGGAATGAAAGAGTTTCATAGGATTGGAAGGTGCCAGTATTTCCTGATAGGTGTCTGAGGATAAACGATAAAGTATATAGCATTGGATGTTGTCGATTCGTCTGAGCGCACGTTGCAATTCCATTTGTACATTCGTAGTGCGTTTGAAGCGATATGGCCTACACATTGACTTACGGGGGTCAGCCGATGTGAAATTCAGTGTTTTTATCTTTCTAGACAATCTGGCACCAATTTACCGACCCCGACGGGATGGAAGGCTTGTTTGGTCTGGGCGACTCCACGACTTCAGAATTTAATCCCGGCTGCCGCCCTTGAAGGCGCCACATGCACATTCTTATCGGGAATCTGGTCTACCAGGGAGGTCTTTCAGGAAATGGTGAGCTTTCTCAAAACGGTTTTTTGCATGATATAGGAGTACATGCATGGAACACCAAACTGTAGTTCATTTTTCCTGAGCGGCCCTCTGAACACCAGAAAAGGGGGTCCCTAGTTCGATTCCTCGTGGTGACAAATTTTTGCATTTCGAGTTGACGTTGAAAGTCGACGTTTCAAAATTATAATTCCACCTCATGTTTATCGATTACTTTTCACTTCTGTTCCACGAAACTTTTTTATTGTAGTGACACTTCACTTCTTAAGAGGCAGTGTAATAAAAACTGCTGTAGGACTTTGAAAAAGCAGGTCGCTGCAAAATCTGTTGAATGAAGCAATCGCGCCAGATTTGGACCAAATTCACGCCAAGCTCAGGAATTCCTTAGGGATTCCGAATGATATGAAGTTCAGAAGAGCGGCAAAGATCACTTCCTTGCTTTCTGATAGAAATGAAGGCCGTGCCGCAAGAGAAACATCCACTTCGACCAAGTCGTGCTCTGTCATCGAATCTTTTTCAAAGCTTTATTTCATAATGGACTAATGTTTCGTGCTTGAGGGAATCCCAAATTCATTCTTGAGTGGAAAATGTGGAAGGCATCATCTGTGGCAAGAAACCATGGCGAAAATGGGCTGGTTTTGCATGAAGATGCAGCCGAGCCGACTGGAGTAAGGTTCGCTTTTGCTTGATATGTTTTAGCATTTGTTTGTTTTTCTTCTCATGTTTTTCTTTTCCTTAGTGGCTTTTTTCTTCGCAAAGCACTACTAAAGAAAGAAAATGGCAAGAAGAAACGACAGATAAACACTCATGCGCAGCAGGCAAGAACGGGCTCTAGTCAACTCGGCTGCATCTTCATGCCGAATTTGGCCCAGTTCTTGCCATGATTTTTTGACAGAGATGATGCCTTCCACATTTTCCACTCAAGAATGAACTTGGGATTCCCTCACACGCACGAAACATTAGTCCATTGAGAAATAAGTTTGAAAAAGATTCGATGACAGAGCACGACTTGGTTGAAGTGGATGTTTCTCTTGCGGCACGGCCTTCATTTCTATCAGAAAACAAGGACGTGATCTTTGCCGCTCTGAACTTCATATCATTCGGAATCCCTTGAGGAATTCCTGAGCTTGGCGTGAATTTGGTCCAAATCTGGCGCGATTGCTTCATTCAACAGATTTTGCAGCGACCTGCTTTTTCAAAGTCCTACAGCAGTTTTCATTACACTGCCTCTTAAGAAGCAAAGTGTTCACACAATGAAAAAGTTTCGTGGAAACAGAAGTGAAAAGTAATCGATAAACATGAGGTGGACGTATAATTTTGGGACGTCGGCTGAGTGGCCTTTTACACAAAAATTATTAGAAAAAATTCCTGTGATCTCAAGTTGGAAGTTGATGTTCATAGGCAATTTCGTATTTATATTTGACACATTGTCACATTGGAGACTTTTTCTAAACATCTATTTGTGAGATTTTGGGAAATTCTTAGGTGGAATTATAATTACAATACCGCCACTAACTTTTGAAATTTCTCCGCTGAGCGACGGATTTGCAGCGTCGCAAAGCGTCGCCCCTTCATAACTCCCCCCAAAGCGGGTCAAATGATTGGTGCTCTACACCATTGGACTCGTCTCTCTGTGGCGAGTCTAACCATGTGGAAAACTACGGTACTCGCCGTAAAAAATCGAAAAAAACACGCGAAAAACGCAAATTCGCGTTTTTTTTTCGTTTTTTCGTTATAACTCGCTTCAGAATTAAGATTTTCGAAATCTGAAAAAAGCATTGAACTCAGCTCGTCGAGTTCTATAAGAATGTGCTTTTAAACTTTTGGAAAGCCCTACTTCAGATTGCGCCATGCACTCGAGCTTTGGCTCGAGAAAAAATTGTTTGAATGTGGTGCGCATATAATCCCGCTTATGCATCATGATCGTTCTTCAGAGAGATGGGTCTCAGCAGTTGCCCCAGAACGCGCCGCGTATTCATTGTATTGTGAATGTTATCGTCGATCCAGTTGCGAAGGGACCAGTGAGCACTAACCAGGAAGGTCTTTCAGGGCGTGCCAAGCTTTTTGAAAACGGTCTTTTGCATGATATAGGGGCACATGCGGGAACCACAGAACCATGTTCAATTTTTCCTGAGTAGCATGAATATTAGTACCATATTCATGATTAGGACCGTCAGTAACCCTTACAAAAGACTTTGATTAAAAACTGGTGTAAGAGGTGTGACACCAAGCAGCCCCACTGTGGTGTCACACCTTTTTCACCAGTTTTTAATCAAAGTCTATTTGTAAGGGTTACTGACGGTCCTAATCATGAATATGGTACTAATTATTCATGCTAACTCCATTTTGCGCGAAAAATGCAAAAATTTGTCACCACGAGGAATCGAACTAGGGACCCCCTTTTCTGGTATTCAGAGGGCCGTTCAGGAAAAATTGAACCATGGTTCTGTGGTTCCCGCATGTGCCCCTATATCATGCAAAAGACCGTTTTCAAAAAGCTTGGCACGCCCTGAAAGACCTTCCTGGTAAGGCTTGCTAATTATTCATGGGTGTCCTTACTTCCAAGCTTACGCGGGATTGTCTCAGCCGCTAAATTTGCTGATAGCTTGCAGTTCGAAAATCAAGTGTCTTATAAGTACTGCACGTCTACCGCATTTCAAAAATAAACTGATAGGCCGTGTGTCCCAGGGAACTCTGAGGGCCAGTAATCACCGGATGTGATAGGTGTTCAAGACTATAGCTGCCCTCACGATTGGGACTAATGCCGGAAGGTTTATACGTTTAGCGCATCATTTTCTGTAGCGCTGTAAATATGTCGGCTGGATATGCTCGCTTTCTGTCTCAAACGAAGGCCATAAAAAAGGTCAGTAGCAGACAATTGTAGAAACATCCAGCACTTTCTCGGTTCCAGTCAACCTGCGGACGGGTCATAAAAGAATATGAAGGAATATATTCGTCCCTGTACATATTTTTGAGGACTCCCGCGCGAATAGATGTGCAGCTTTTGCCAGACATGTGAAAAAATCCAGCTAGGATTTTCCCCGACCTGAAAACTGACGACTATTTTAGGGTGACCATTTCAGAGGCGAAGCGATCGGCAGCGAATCCGTTACATGCATTACTCATCATGTGACCCTATTTCTTCACTTTAGAGAACCTTGAGAAAAAAAATTTTGCGAGTCGTTAACCTTTGAGAATGATGTTTTTTTGACTTGCACAACTGATCGCCGAATAGTCAAACTAATAAACCTTCCTGAAGGATCGATGACCGTAATTGCAGGCGATTGAAATCATGCTGTTGCTTTCAAATGTATAAAATTCAAGCTCGCAGGTAATAAAAGAACTTGTGAGACAATCCATTCGAAGACGTTAAAGCGTGTGCGTAGTACTGGACAAAAAAAACCAACCTGATTTCGAGCGATTCATCCAAAATCCGAAAGCTGGCGAGGCTATGCCTTGGCCGACCGAGTACGCGGCAGTGATAATGCCGAAAAACGTCTCAGAAGCGGTGGGATCTACCTGAACATCGAATTTATTCTACTTCTTTCTCACAAGGGAAGGTCCTCAGATCGCCACAGCTTTTCAAGACGAGACTGAATACTCTTGAAGCATCTCAAAAACGCTAGCCTGTTTTTCATACATGCCAACCGACTCTTTGCAAAGAGCTATGAAGCCACAGAGCGCAACGGCAGTGTCCTGACTCTCAGGCAAGAGCTCTTGATTGACTCCTTCCCCCCTTTGCTGTTTGCTCTTTTGCAACATTTTCGAAAAGACTTGCATACGCGCTCATTCGTCAGTGCTTGCCTGCAGTTACGCGCACGTGTTCACAATGGTCCCCTATGCCCATGACGACCATACGACATCCGTAGCGTGCGAGCTAGGTGCTTTCGCACCAAGTGCGTGTACAGAAAGCTAATTACCCCTAGAGGGAAATCGGCCAAATTTCAACTTTCAAACGACTTTCGTAAAATTAAGGAGCAGCTTAACGATTGATAATCAAGCTATTAGCAATGTGGGGTGATGTGGATGGATTAAACTTTTCGGCAAAGTCCTTAACTTTATTTATAAATTTTTTTTTTTTCCCTTTTTCTATTATTGCGCTAAACTTTGTGTTGTCGAGTTTTGTTATCTGGTAGGTGTGTGTGTGGTAGATGTAGGTATGTGTTGTCGTCGCATAAATGAAAGGTTGGAAATAGACATTATTAGTCTTACACGGTCCTTGACTTACAAACGTTACGATGCTGTAGCAGAAGCTGCTGATCCCTTATACGTGAAGTGAGTGAGAAGGAAGCTCATGGGATAAACAAACCGATAACAGATGGGGTAGCTTACAGGATTTGAGATATCAATGTTTTGTAGCAGGATAGTTGTGATAACACTCTTAGGGCTATATAAACACCTGCTTAGCACACTTCCGTTCATTCCACATGGTGCTGCAGTGGCAGCTGGAGGGCAGTGGAGAGAGGAAGGGAGGATGAGGAAGGGAAGCGAAAAATCTACCGTCATATCATGATTGTGTCCCTTCTACTGTATGAAACACCATTGTGTTGCATACGCGTCACTTCCAGGAGGTGTTGG
>MU903221.1:0-12991 GCA_036418205.1 Ostertagia ostertagi | reverse complement strand
GGAAACAGATGAGAGAGGTAGATCGACAGTGGAGAAAATGCGCGAAAGAAAAGAATTTGTACAGACAGGAATGAGTCCAGCAGTAAGATAAACACTAGCTGAGATGAGACAGACCAGAGACGAGAGAGCACAGAGAACGAGTGAGACGCGTACACCACATTCGCAGGGGCGGCCTTCTCCGCGGCGCGATTGGTACGCCATTGGCCCGGTACGCCCCCCCCCCTCTCATGGATGTGTAAGTTGTAGGCCACCAGCACCAATGAGGTATAAAGGTGGCCCACCCAGCCGACCCCTTTACGGGCGGTATATGCTCCCGTAAAGGAGGGGGCTAAAACTGTATGCGAAATTTTAAAATCAAACCCCGATTGAAACGCGCCAGGTCAACTAAGCCTTCCTGGGTTGGATAATTGGTGCCAGACTCACCTGGGAGTTTGGACATCTTTTTCTACCTCGGCTATCCCCCGTAATTCATAGTGTAGGCCAAATCGAATTCAAAATACCCTTCGGTTGTCGGCAGGGACAGTGTGCGTGGCGCATCCCAAAAGGGATTGATTGCTCTATCATTTTACAAGTTTGTTAGAACACACAGAGCTGACAGGTATTCGACCACCACGTACTTGAAATCCTTAAATATACTGAGAAGGGTCCCGCTAAATTGCACTTTCCTTTGCTAATCGTTACTTTACTATTACGGTAGTCTTATCCGTTGATAACAGATCACAGTTCTTGCTAGTTCTATAATGTCCCTAAAAGAAAACGAATTCGATTCCGAGTCACCTGCGCTGAAGAAAGAGAAACTCGACGCGTGTTCAGTTCACGTTTGCGTCGATTTCGTCCAAAGCGTCGTAATTGCTCGGAAACAAAAAGCAAGTGCAAAAGACACAAACGCCTTGAGATATTTCAGCGACGTTGTCTCTTTCGGCACTGACCAGAAGGCCTCTTGTGGACCTTCCCGGCACGATAAGAGGCTTGGGAGCTTCACAGACCATGGGAACGTAGGGATGAGGTTTGGTTCGTTTTTCAATTCCGCAAAGCTACAGTAAAATCATAACAAAATACTAGATCTGCAAAGGAAAACTGTGGATTTCGAATACCGAATTCCAATGAATGTGATTTGTTGAGAAACGGAACCGTTCAAGGCCTTCTGGATTTACCTGAAGGCAGGTGCTTAGTCTGCTACGAATGAATGTAGTGCTTGTAGTGCTGCTGAGGGGTGCCGTGGTGAAGCAAAAACCAATGGTAAGGAAAACGGCCTGAATCCGCAGAACGGGACCGTGTTTTTCGTTGATTCGGGTTGGGTGAGTTCCACTTGTGCAACTCTTTGCTCTGCCTCCCCGCTAAAATGGCTAGAGCCCTACAGCTATCGACGAGCAGCTAAGGTAGTCGATCCGCAGGTGAGCAGAGGTAGGAGCCGTCGGAGCGACGGGTCGTGACGTGAAACATGGTTCTTGACAGTATATCGTGAACATCGAGAAGTAGGAGCAACGACAACGAACTAGATTGATGTTTGCCTAATGTGACTGCACCACTGACGCGAAATGCACCCGTCATCTCGGGCGTTCGACACACTGTGAACCTTCACCACCAGATCTCATGTTTTTGAAGCAACAGTCCTAGCAGGGTCTGCTTCTTTCAATACTAATGGCACTAAAAGTATACGCAGGCCCTACTTGAAAACATGTGAAGTGAAGTTATAAAGAAAACTCACCTGGGAAAAACCCAAAAAGGGCGTTTAAATCCTCAAAGATGGGTGTGGTTGGAAATTTCTTCGGGACCGCCCACTTGCCAGCCGTGATTGGCTACGGAGGCATTGGTGCTCGTTTCGGAGACCACAGGGGGTATACGCTGTAATTTTAAAGTCAATTAGTCTGATTCTCTTTGTTTGAATTGCTTTTTTTTGGGTTTTATTGTTCGTTTGTAATGGCTCACCAATCGGTCAGTGAAGTCCTCAGCTCATTAGCGGAATCAAGGCTTTCCCTCAGATATATTAGGAAGGTCTCTTCAGCGACAAACTCGTTTCAGATCCACTGTCGCTCTCTTCCTCGGCTAAGTAGCTAGATGCGTGAGTTCTTATTCAAGTCCCTACGTCCCTTTCGTTTTTTCTTTGTTTTTTCATTACTGCTCGGTCGAATGTTTGTCGTGACTTATTATATTATCTATTTATCAATCAGTTTTTTTACCTTATTCTGTAAAAGTTCCTGGAACTGTTGCTTCAAGCATCACCGCTAGCAGTTGACCCCTGACACTTGAAGACTTCGCCTTAAAATTTTTGACAGTGAGGCTAGAAGAACGTCCTATCGAATACTCGATTCCCCACGATCAGGGCTATCTATTAGCCTGACAAATAGTTAGGGATGCTGTTGAAAATATTTAGATATTGTGCGCCTATAAAAAATAAGAGCTCTAAAAAAATTGAGTCTAAATAAATTCAGCCACGACTCGCTAACCGGGTTGGTCTTTATGTGTCTGCAACAAATTGGAGACCTACAGACGTAGTTCCATAGAGAGAAGATCTTGCATCTAAAATATGCGAAATAAATGGGAGAAAAACAAGAAAAAATGTTGCAGGGAAGTTGAAAAATAGGGTCCAAAAAACGTGAGAAATAAGGCAATAACTTATAAATAAACAATATAAATAAATAACAAATAAGGCTTGGCTAATAATTTCGAAGAAAATCTGCGGGGAATCCGTTTTTGAGAGAGCGGTGCAAATAACAAAATGAAAGCTTTGCCAGACGTTTCAAGTGCGCCCAGTGCACCGCTTCGATCGAAACGATTTTTGGCCTCACAACCGTACTTCCGTCGAGCAACGATTTTCTAATTGCACTAAGTAGATCCTTCAAAATTCTAATTGAAATAAGATTCGAATTGGGTCTATTCCAGTTAGGGGGGGCATCATGATGCAGTTTCTCGGCGAGCTAATGTAAACTCGAACATTCCAGCTTCTCACGCATGTCAAGTGACTGCCCTCACCCCCACCCCCCTAGGCTGGCTACACTCCCCTGGCTCAGAGTTACCGTAGCTTTTTGGGAGTCACCGCACCATGATGCCCCCCCCCTAACTGGAATAGACCCGAACATCGAATTAAGGGCAATTCCACTGAAGCTATAGTATTAGTAATTAATATGAGCCATAAGCAATAAAACACTGCGCAAAGGTGGTGTACTGACAAGTGTGCTGCTCACCACGCACATGGTCCGGGGTTAGGGTAAAGCGTTCGTGATGGGAGGGGGAGTCGTATTACCATTGGAGGAGATGGGGTTGGTAAGCAGGGTCAACCCTATCGTTGTTACTCTTTGGAAATTTTTTACGACCCCCCCCCCTTCATGGGTGATTTGATACGACCCCCCTTGTATGTGACACTTGTGTAGAGACAGTGTTTACCATCAATATTTATTTCTACGTAAGTCATCAAAGATGAAACTTTAGCAAAATCCACGACAGATATTCATCGCTGCTTCCAAACACGAAAAAATGAGATGCATTCAAAGATATCCGTGTACTCCAAAGGGTTACCAAACTAGGAGATGAAATAAACTGAACCAGTGACCGGAATATTGACAATATTACCTGATAAAAACTTATGAGAAGTCAGAAAAAATTATCGCTCCAATTGAAATACTGAAATCCTTCACGTTCTTCAATTGCAACACAATTTTTACACCCCTCTTTCTAAGGCTATAACTTCCTTCATATTCGAGCTTCTGCGCCGAAGTGATTTGATTTGGAAAATTCAAATTATTCTCTCTCCAACCATGGGTAAAAATTCTTCGAAAGTTAATTTATAAAAATTTAGTACGTTGTTACTTTTTTCTGTGCAAAGCGACTTTTTGACCTTCAAACGATCATAACTTCCTTCAAAGTCATTCATTTGGGAAGCTGAACACGTATAATAAACTACAGGATTCAAGCTTTCTAACGAGCACCCAAGCGTTCCTGAAAGATCAGTAGTTCAAAAATTAGTCCCGTTGTTACTTTTTTGGGGGTTTGCGTTACTATTTTTTTGGAACCGCGACTTTTTTACCTTCAAACGATCATAACTTCCTTCAAAGTCATTCATTTGGGAAGCTGAACACGGTATAACAAACTACAGGATTCAAGCTTTCTTACGAGCACCAAAACGTTCCTGAAAAGTCAGCAGTTCAAAAATTAGTCCCGTTGTTACTTTTTTTGAGGGGTATTCTTCAAGCCATTTTCCCGAAAACGCGGGTTTTCTTAGGTTTCACTGCCCGTAACTTCTTGGAAGACCAATTTTCATGTTTAACTTAGGATGTGCTAGATTATAATAATTTAGGATGTGCTAGAAAGCTTCCGAGCATGCGCTTGCACTACATCCCTTGCCTTGGTGCGCGCCACGCCTCGGGCGCCCTTCTAATTCGCTGATTCATTTGAAAGCTCATTTAGAGGGAAGCGTGGTTTATAGATGCTCTAGTATCAGTCATCTTACGAAAACGTAACGTGCTGGCTATTATCCGATATTACCAAGAATCCCACTGTCGGCCACCGAGAGGTACGACCCCCCCCTCCAAGCTCAACTGAGTACGACCCCCCGTTGTTACTCGTAACAACGTAGGGTTGACCCTGGTTGTCGTGCCGGGATTAGAGCAGCGGTGACCAGTTCAGGAGTGGGTGAAACTACAACTCGCGCATAATGTCGCTAGATCTTGAGAGCACGACGTGTCGTTAGTCGAGTTCGACCAATGCCATACGACTCACATGACATTCCCTACAAGGAGGATACGAGTTTGAAAGTGATATGATTGGATCGCTCATGAATACTTGACAGGGATGTACCGACTAACCTTAAGAGCAAGCAATTTTTTCGCCATTAAAGCTTCATAAACTCCGGGTACCCGGTTAAAGGCACGCTCCGCGATCAGGCGGGCTCGCCTGTTCCATCCAGGGGGTAGTAGGCAGGTGGACAAGTGTTGATGTCGGGCCCCTTCTGCGGCTTGAAAGTACGCGACAGGCGCAAGAGCTCGTCCAACCCGCAACTCACACCTTCGTCCGCAAGCCCCACCCTTCGCTGTCGGTTGCCACGTGGCGCTGCTTGAAAAGCGCGGGCGCATTTGAGGCAGTGGTCCCAGCGCGATCCAATGTTATTGACACTGGAGCAAGTAGAGTTAGGTTCGTGAAACTCGTCCAATTCGCCTCTTCTCTATCCCAAGGTGGAATGTGGCTGAAATAGGGGAGGTCTCTGTACGGGGCGTAATCGGTGGTTTCGTTTGCTTTCCTTCTCTTTTACAGACCACCTCCCACCTATAGCTTCATAACTGAACGCTTTTCCACACCTATTTTATCCCGAATCTTGCCTTTAAATTTGAAACCTTGCAAGAATAACCTAACCTTTATTAAGGAGTAGAAAGCTTTCAAATTTCAAGGTTGCTTCTCATCTTGTGAAATTTTCTTTTTGCAAGAAGCTAATGGAGTGGCATGCCAAAAAAAGTTTTTACCAAGTATTGGAAATCCATCACAAAGCCATTTTTAAGCACTGTTGTAAGCAACTCATTTTCGTTACGACAATTAGTGCAAAAGCGTCATGGTAGTGAAAGTAAAATTCTGCTATGCATTAAAGTATTATTCTCGTTGTTTCTGCCAAGTCCACAGCAGACTACTTTAGAAAGGACCTGAATTATCAAACACCTTTATGATCAATTAAAATAGAGCTAGTTTTCATTGCATAATTCACATGTTATTTAAATTTCTCATCTTAAATGCTTCGAGTAAAGTTGTGCCCTTAAATATGTACAGATCGCAGTGGCTAGGGATTTCCCCGTTAATTATGCCTACACATGAACAATTCCAGACTATTTCCGCAACGAAGTGCCTATCACAAGCAGGGACAGTCCGCGAGAAACTTCCGAGATGAAAAAATAAAAACCGAATCCGTGAATGATTACAAAAATATGCTTTTTTTGGCTCCTGCTCAGGGCAAAGAACCCGCTAGGATTTGCGACCCAGGCTTGAGGCGTTCTTGGCCATCCGCTCCGAGACGCTGCTCGATGCTCAAGTCTTCTGGGAGGGTACAGCACTGATTTGCAAGTTCGATAATTCTCTGTATGGTCCAAGTGATCCGATAATTCTTGTAAGTCAAGTATAGGAGGGACCCCAAATGCATCATGACCGGAAGTAGCATGCGTGGCGCATCCCAAAGAGGGGTCAGTCAACTCCGAACGCTTTCTTTCAGTGATAATATAGTTATTTGCGTTTCCTGTATGATTTGATTGTAATGATTTTAACAATAGTCCTAAATAAATATAAATATAGATTCAGGATTATCAGGTCAACAGTAAACAATTAGAAGACAGCGAGTTCTAAAAAAACTTTTCGAAAAAGATAAAGCAAAGAAAAACATTTGAGAAGAGAAAACTCGAAATTCCGCGGAAATGGGCGGAGCTATGAATGGAAGTAGAAGAAAGTCCACAAAAAATATATGTATTGATTAAATTACCGGCAATTCAGGGGTTACTAAAATATGGAACAAATGAGACACAACGGAAAAGAAGGGGCAACAGAGAATAAAAAATGAAGACAAAGTTCCGCACAGTTGTATGGTTGCACATATTATTTTTCGGTGAGTCTGAGACTCTTACAGTAATTTTTCCTACTTTCGAAGGTTATCAAGGGCAGTCTAGGTCAGTCCGCATCCGCAAATCAAACATATTTGTAGAAAACGAAGTCGAAAGTGATATGAGAGATAGCGGTCGAGATCGATAGCTCGGAAGGGGAGATTTCGCTTTCGTCGCGCCCCTACCCCACCCTCGGGGCGGGGGTTGGACGAACGCGCGCGAGGCGTGCATTGGAGGCTGTCCATCATCCGGTCCGCATTGTTCCCCAACGCTACTTATCACGTTATCATTGAAATGACGATCGCTCGGATAATCGCATTGATCACTTCCCTTATGAAAAGTCAATGGCGAGAAGGCTACGAATGATCAATCGCCTTTTCGGGTTTTCTTTGTGGGTTGATGGTGATCATAGATGATCGCGCGGCAACTCGTCCTCGACGTGATGCAATTCTTCTCATGTCGTGAACAACAGTTGAGCTGATGTAGGAAACTGGTATCAATGGTGGACTGAGGGCATAAGGGAAGAAGAGCGGCCGCGCACTATGGAGAGCACAAAGAAGTGTAGAGAGGTGTACAGCTGAAGCCGAAAATGCGACAATAGGTCCAGTTTTTTGGCGTGCAAACTTGCCATCGCAACAACGATATCGCGACACAGACGACACATAAGCACTTCATGAAGGAATTTCTGAGCAGGGTGAACCTTGCGCAGATATCAAAATTTCGGAGTCGTAGAAATTCAAAGATTCAGTACGACCTCCTTTCAGCTATTGTGTCTTTTTACATATTTTTATGCTTATCATCGGTGTTTGGGCCCCGGGCCGTCACCGACATGGAGAGGTGGGGACAATGGCAAGTCCGCGCGCTTTGTCTTGCTCAGAGGACGGGAATCGAGGCAACATGAATCATGAATATTAATCTGCTTCAGAACAGAAGTAACTTGTAATTTTTGCGTAATCTTAGAATACTAGTGATCGCAAAGATTTGTGCTTTCAAAACCTATCAAATTTTTTTCGATCTCCCTTCTCTTTTTTTATGAACTGAATAAGTAAACCTTGCAGCAATTACGTTACGATACAAACCTCTTCGTTTGAAAGGTCTATCTTTCCAAAAGCGGGTTCATGACATGGGTACAAAAATTAAACAAATTAATTTTTTTCCGGTTCTAAAAAAATCTCTTTAAACTGTTGGGCAATATTCAGGTTTTTAAGAACATCGTCCGTTTTTTCTCCGTTTTTTTTTTTGTGCAAAACGCGAGTTTTGCTTCAAATTTGAGCCCTCACCACTTCCTTCACTATTACTATTTTGTGAACTTTTCAAAGCGAGAGCAATGGCGCTTTTCCCAAACAAGCAGGATATTTCTTTTGAAGATCACTTTTTGCAAAAATAGTCCCGTTGTTCCGTTTTTATGGAGTTTGTGGTCCGATTCATGAGGAGGCGCGAGTTTCAAACATTTGAACGTTCACAAATTCCTTTATTATTTGTTTTTTTTTGCAGATTCTAAGATCTTGTCTTCAAACCCCGTAGAAGGCTGCAAGGCTTTTGAGGATATTATTAGGAGTTTCATTTGTGTGATGTACTCCCTCGAAAAAGAATCGTTCGCTGGCTCCGTTTTTCACTCAATGGCTTCTTCAAGCCATTCTCTTGAAGCTCGACTTTTCAACCTTTACATGGCCACAAGTTTCTTCAGATTCGATACATTGAGAAACGGTAAAGACCACATAAATGCAACAAAGATAAAGTACTTTAATAGCATAGGCAGGTGCTAATTCCTATGGAGGGAGAACTTTCTCCTGCCAGAGTTTTTTAGAGGTTAGTTCGCCGAATTTAATGCACTTTTCTCCACTTTGCTCCCTCTTAGAAGAATTTTTCGCTCGTGCTCACTGCTGGATACGTACATTTTAAGGTAAGAAATCTCGTTCTAGGATGCGCCATTCAATCGTCTGTGGTGCGTAGTCGCAGTGGTAGTTGAAAGTCTGTCCTCCTTTGCCACTTAGCCACGCCTTGGCAGCTTCTAATTTTGTGAATGGTATTGAGGTTACGACCCCCTCCTCTTCCATTGGCCAAATACGACCCCCGTTTGTTCTTTGCGCAACGGGGCGGTTGACCCTGGGTTATTAGAGATTTGCAATTCTGAAGAACTCGCATGTGGTCCAACGAACAACGGTACGCACTTTTTCAAGGATTCGAGGGCACTGCGTAACAATTTTTAAGGGGAAATTGGAAATTTTGAAAAAATATCAATTTTGAACAATTCTTGAGTTTGTATCCCGTCGCATAAAATCGATGAAAAAGATATAACCTCTTGAATGAAGAGGCCGTAACAACCTGCATTTCAGTTTCTGGTTCACGAAAAAAGATATTCCAGATGTTCACGAGAATTCCGATGTGATCTGAAGGAAAGAGAGATTTGTAAAATTTAGAAAATTTTTTAGCTTTTTGCTGGATTTTTTGCGATTATGAACATAAACAGGTTAATGCAAAACGTTGGAAATTTCTTCTACTAAATGATTAAATGCCCCTCGATTGCTGTCCTCTGCAGACCAAAATACCCAAGGCATAGACTTCCCATCTGCCCACCAATCTCTTGTGCAGGTCGATAAGCGCCCATACAGGATTGTTGGTAGAAAAAATGTAAAAGTCCACTAAACGCTGATGCGAGTATGTTCGTCTGATCTCGGCTCTGAAAAAAGGGGGGTTGGAAAAATTTTGAAATCTGCGCAACGCACGATTGACCATGTCTAACGCCCGTCTATTCACGTTCATGTATACCAGAAGGTTAAAGTCACCATCTTCACATCTACAATCATCTAATCGCCCTTACACATCCCATCATCCTAGAGTCACAGTTAGCAGCCAAGAATGTGTCAAACTTTGCACCATTTTTCTTCCATTTTTAGCAATCAATACACACTTCCTGTAAAAAATGAAGCAAGGATGATGTTCATTGCGGGAGGAGGTCACGAAAAGGTAACCTCAGGGGCCGGGTGCAGCAAGCCCGGCCGAGGATGGGTCCCTAAAACTCTGCGTCTGCTCCGGTCGATGACACAGTCTTCGTGATCAGGAATAGGGGATGCGTGCAGAGATGCAGTTTTGAGCACCCATCCCCGGTCGGGGCTTGCTGCGCCCTCAGGTGAGCTCTGCAATTCTTTCAAAAACAGATAGACGGTGCTGTAGTTGTGGGCGGAGTCATTGGTCTGCTGGTGATTTACCAATGAGGGATAGGAGGCATTCGATGGGGGCGGGGCTAGAGTGTCTCATCTGGAGATGTGATCGAGTACTGTAGAGAAGAGCCATGAGGGCGAAGTGGCTGGAGGATGGGAAAGGGGACAGTATGGCAAATATTTTCACCAAAATCACGGTCCGTAGTTGGGATGAGATCAATCAGCAGTTCCTTTCTACCATCTATCTGACTTCTCACTGTATTGCTAAGAAGCACATTTCAACTTTTCCTACACATTACCGCCGCTCTCCCACCCCCTTCCCTTTCCTGAGTTGGCCGTAGTCCACAGGAGCTCTACTTTTCGCATGAATTTGTTTTGTAAAGAGGGAGGGGGCGTCGGAGGCGTTTATTTCCTGCTACCTGCACAACACTGATTCCCGACAACCGTTAAGTTGGGAAATATTTTGGAATCGGGGCTCTGCTGCATAGAGATGCCCGTCATAGGACCCCTTCCCCTATCATGCAAAACCAACAGCTGTATAGTACCATACCACCACCATAACACATTGAAATTTGGGCCTCCAAACCACGAAGGTGTGGTGACAGGGAGGGTGAAGAACTGTCGAAAGGATAACAATACCCTTGAGATTTCATTCAAAAATTTCAACTTCTGAAAATCTCCTTCCTCTCGTATTATTATTCCAAAAATACGGCTCCCTCACCTGAATAACGAAATACGAGCCTTCCGGTTGGGGCTTCCTCATAAGCGGTAGAGGGGTCCATACCTCAGCTTTATGCATAACCTTAACCTCCTCCTCGGTGAGGATGACCCTAGCTGTGAGTGTAACGCATCAGCATGCATTCATTTCCTGTGTGCGACCTCTTTATAGTTTACTGTGTAACATTTTCGCATACATAGCGCTTCATCCTCACCCTACCCCAAGATCAACCGTGCATTTCGCCCACCACCTCTTTCATTCCAGGGCTCTTCCAATGGGAGCAGCCTCCTTATACCCCCTGATTCCACCCTCGTCATCATGGCTGTCTACATGAATTCGTCAGAGACCCCCGCGGTGGCACATAGCCAGCCGCGTCGCTTTTCTCGCACAAACGGCCGTTGGAGTGGCGGGGAGGGGAGGGGGGGGGGGGGAAGGGATTTAGTATGATGAAGCGGCCAACTCCTAACTTTGATACTATTTCATCTACTTTGTTGAGACTTTCATCAAATCATGCACAAAAAAAACCATAAACCTGCTTTCCCACAATCAGTTCAACTTGCTCTTGGAAATACGATCCCTGTCTCCTCTTTTGTGGTGTTTAACCTTGCTCAACCCCGAACGAAACCTCTCAAAACTGCAAATACGAGCCTTTCATTCAAGTCATGCGGACGGACAGTTGATCCTGTCCCTTCCGACTGCCTGCTTCAGTTGGTTTTTCCCACAATTCCTCCTGCTCAAGATTCTCCGTTTCGGGGAAGGGGGAGGGGGATCCGAGGGGGGATTTGGGCACTCCTTGTGTCACTATACCGGTAAGAGGACGCAGCAAGAAAACAGCGCCCACTGGCGACCCATTATAAGGGCCAACAGCCGCGTTCCACCATTCCTGAAAAATTCACAACCTCTTCCCTCTCCCTAGCAGGGGGGTTACACGAGCCAAAAGACTCCGCGTTTAGGTCTAACCGGCGATTGACTACTCACGCTAGCTGCACGGTACCAGATAGGTTTAACGAACAGCAGCCTTACGGAAATTTCGGGTGCTAACTTAGTTGGGGGGCCACGCGGCGGCGCGGCAGTCTGCTCGCCTGGCATGTTCGGAAATCCGTGGGCCAGGGGGAGTGTAGCCAGTCTAGGGGGTGGGGGTGGGGGCAGTCACTTGACATGCGTGAAAAGCTGGAATGTTCGAGTTTACACTGTCTCGCTCGAGAGAGCCCAGGTGAGCAGACTGCCGCGCCGCCGCGTGCCCCCCCCCCAACTAAGTTAGCACTTTCATCTCTTCAGAATTCTTGTTCAGGGCCGGACGCAATGACCCAAACGCGAAAACAGCCGGCGAACCACGGAAGCCAGAGCCTCCCCTTCTCCCTTTTTATGCTTTGAATTTTGGCCCATTAGGTGACGATGGATTCCCGGAAACAAAGAACTTGTCGAACTTGTTTGCGGGAAAACTTTCCCACCATTTTGATACCGGAAGTTACTTAATACTATTGTCAGACATGTTGGACCTGTCCTAACTTACGCGCTAGCGCAATTTTCCCAGCTGAGCGTGGGAATTGAGGGGCGTGGCAGGCGTCGACCAATCACGGCCGGTGCGCTTGCCTTTGCCATTGCTTGTGGACGGTACAGTTCACGTGGTCGATGGTGGGAAAGTGGAGGCGTGTCGTAAATAAGCCTGGGAACAGCTCAAACTTAGGGTAACCATTTCTCCTTTGCCTGTGGCAATGGCTGGCGCTGCACCTAATAACCGGCAGGAATCACGCTTCACACAGTTTCACCACAACATCGGACGTCTGCCGATCATTCACGATCGTCCTCGTCGCCTCGTTCAAGAAAAGATTAACTTGCAGTTCATTGAGAAGCAGGACCGGCATCGCGAAACTCGCCCACCTGGGTTTTCCTGTTGTTGAAAATGTGACTCAGGTAAGCACGTTGAGAAATTTAAGTTAGGTAGGAGATGACACCGGAAGCTGAGATGACAGTAAAATGAGGAGAACGGCAAGAGATTGAAGGGAGCGAGCCCAGGAATTCGTCCTTTTTTCCCATCTGATGAAACTGCACATTAAAACACGCACGTGGAGTTCGTGCATTGCCAGAGGATAAACGCAGGGTCTATTCCAGTTAGGGGGGCATCATGGTGCGGTGACTCCCAAAAAGCTACGGTAACTCTGAGCCAGGGGGAGTGTAGCCAGCCTAGGGGGTGGGGGTGAGGGCAGTCACTTGACATGCGTGAGAAGCTGGAATGTTCGAGTTTACATTAGCTCGCCGAGAAACTGCATCATGATGCCCCCCTAACTGGAATAGACCCCGAAGGTTCTCTCTTTTGAAGTGAGTGTGGGGGGGGGGGAGTACGCGCGGCGTTCGTAAAGGAGGCGCGATGGCACTGGGCCTGATCTAATTAGGGCTCAAGAGGGGCAGAAGTTGAATTGTGTGTAATCGCACTGTTTACAGCCTATCCATTCCTTCCTAGGCCCAGGCAAGATGCCACTGCGCTTGCCAAAAAGCAGAGTGCCGCGCCGCCTCGTGATATACCTCCCCCAACTCACTTAGCA
>MU903200.1:0-10504 GCA_036418205.1 Ostertagia ostertagi | reverse complement strand
GCCTAATGTATGGCCTATAGGGAGTTAAGGAATAAGTCGCGCAAGCGCAAGAAAAAAGACGACTTGGGTGGGACGCGTTACCGCGTCACAATGTCCCACGAGGTGCGCAAAGTGGGACGCGTTACCGCGTCACGCTGTCGTCAACGTGTTAATACAAAGGAAATGCAAGACAAGGTCTACTTTGTTACACACTGTTGAATCACACATTGCTAAGAAAATCCTGGTTTAGGGCTCTCGGACGGAGTCCGGATGAATGGAACAATAAGATAATAAAATGTAGGATCTTCATGACGTGAAATTGATCTCCCTGTATTTCTGAAGAGGGCGGAAGTGGTGTAGTGGCAAGTGGCACGCTTACCACGCGAGCGGTCCGGGGATCAAATCCTGGGTCGTGAGTCGCCCGGGCCAACCAAGCCTTTCCATCCCTCCGGGGTCGGTTAATTGGTACCAGACTTGTCTGGGAGGATAAAAACACTGACTTGTACATCGGCTGGCCCCCGCAAGTCATTGTATAGGCCACATCGCATTCAAACGCCACTACGAATGTAACGGCTATTAAAGCTGACTTTTGCTCCTTGACCTCTATCGAATTCCCGATTTTCGTACCTTACAGTTAGCGAATGTCCAGCCCCACCCACTTCGGTGGACGATCCACACAATTTGATGAGCACCGCGCCCACCATCACCACTTGTACCTCCTCCTTTCCAATTTTCACAGTTCTGGAACAAGTGGTAGGCTTTATAGGAAATCCCGCCCCCATTACTTCACCCCGCCCACCAATAACTTCCTCTCCACTCCCTTCTCTCCCCCTCATTTCGCGGTCTCGACCCATATTTTTTTCGGTTTGTAGGCTACTTCGGAACCGGATTATAAGGTTTCGTGGTAATAATAATATCCGCATAATTCGGTGCACGCCAGCCAAAGCAACAGTTCTTGCTAGCCTTATCTTTCTCCTTGTTCTTTGAGCCCTCTAAGAGCTTGAGGAAATGCTTCACTCCTTCTACAGGGGTGGCCAAAAAAAGAGACACTTAGCCCATGGCGCACATCATCAAATGAAAGTTTTACGGCGGAATATTCCTTAGGTGTTCCCCCGTAAACAGAAGCAGGCCCTCCTTCACTGCCCCGCCGTCTTCAGAATATGACGTCATCTGCCGTCACCGTCGAGCTCAACGAGGCTTACCGTAATCGCTCCGCCTGAAGCTGCTACATAATTTCTTCAATGATAATTGTTGAATAGCTTCCCAGAGACATTAGCTGTGACTATGCAAAACCGCTTTTGACCAGCGTTTCAGAGACGTCGTAATCGTCTATATCTGGACGGCCTCTGCTTGACTCGTACGTGCACAATGCATTTAGTGGAAATTTTTGATATCGTCGGTGTAGAGTTCATTTGTGGAGCTTGCCTAATTAAACACGTCTTCAGTATCAGTTGGGTTATTTAGTTTGTTCGCAGTACGACCGGTAAATAATTCCGTTGAAGCTTTTTTTATTCGGAAGTGAAGTGTCTCTTTTTTTGGCCACCCCTGTAGGTGGGCCGTCATCCACTAAGTTACTTGAGAGCACCTGGGCACTGCTCTTTTTAACTGTTTTCCTACTTTGTGAGTTTATCATAACGGAGTCATGAATTCTTTTTTATTGAGGCATCGTTTTAATAGAACGCAATCTAGATGGGTTTAGAAAGTAAGTATTCATTCACGCTCGGCTCCCCTTTGTCCATTTTCCCCAATCTCTGGTCTGTTCGGGGATTCATTTGAAAAAAAACTGCACCGCCCATTTCAGCGCATTTCCTACCAAACAATGCGTATCATCCTTCCCCCAGGGGGATATATCCCCCTACTCTGATTCAATCCTCTGGGGGACAAAAAAGGGTTCTCGCATACCTCTGTGTTTCTACCTGCCAGACAGTTAGAGCAGCGCGACCCCTCAGGGGAAAGAGTGCTTCATCAGTGGAGGGTAGTAGCGCTGCTCTAACTGTCTGGCAGGTAGAAACACAGAGGTATGCTAGGTCCTATGACGCAACCCTTTTTTGTCCCCCCAGAGGATTGAGAGGATTGAATCAGAGGAGGGGGATATATCCCCCTGGGGGAAGGATTGAATACCGCCATGAGTGGCTTTTACTTGCTGAATTGTTGTTTATGTATTTGCTTCGCTTACACTCCATGCATCCTCACTTGACCGGCCCCGAGTCGTATTCTCAGGTACAATCTGTATCCTAACAAGTACAGCCGACGGAAGCTCTTTGCTGGTTAAGAACATTGAATGAGTTTGAAATCATCTGGTTAATCCTTCAATGTTGCAGATGATTCTATTAGGTCGTGAAGAAAGTTCTTGCGCTTTTCGACCTTGATTTTCAAATGCCTGTATCTCGGCTCATTCGAAACCTTTTTGATCGTAGTAAAGACTGTTAGAATCCACAAACCTCTGCCAATAATAGCTGCGTTGAATCAGCCCGGTAGTGCAGAATACTGGAGCTCTAGAGACGATGAACCCGGCGGAGGTCGTTTCCGCATCATGTTGGTTTTTGAAGCATAACTCTTTGGAGAAGCTATCCAGGTAATCGAGAAAGTGACACGTTATAGGCCAAAGGTCTACCGAATAAGAAGAAGTGAGCATTAATTGTGGCTCAGCTGGTTCAACTTCTGCAAGTTGGCTTGTGCGATGTGCGCGAGTACTGTCAGGAACGAGCTCCTTTATGATGAGGAATATCGAGCATATGTGCTAGAGTTCTAGGAATAATTTGACACATTATCAACAGTACTTTTTCCACATTAACTGTTCCACCTGGTTCGAAAAGCTAGACCAGCCGCTGACCTTATGAAAGTTCACCTCAACCTTCCTTCAGTGAAGTTTCACTTTTGCAAAGTTTGTAGAGCCTGATCGCGGTCGATCACTTCACCAAAGGTTCGTATTCTGTAGCAAAAGAATGTTCTTACGTTCATGGCAAATAGAATTGAAAAATGAAGAAGGGGGTTGCTTCGGGCATAAAACGAAGTCTGAAAAGCGGCGAGGACCTCAAAGGACCGCATTTGACTGCGCACGCCCTATTTGAATTTTCGGGACTTTCCAAGCTCTTCCCGTACAACAAGAAAACACAAGTGCAAGTGCGATTAGTTTAGGAGGAACCCTCTCAATAGATTTGTGCAAACGTGCTTCAACCAGAACGTTCGACTAATCGTTGGCGTTGTCCAATCTCCGATCACCACCCTCACAATCTTTGGGGCTCTCGCTATTCTTACAAAAGCTTTTTGAACAATTGCTTCAGACCATATTTATTGCGAATCTCAGCCAAGTGCGTCTATAATATCTTGACCTGCTTCCTCTCCATACTGGCCTGCTTTGAGCTAAAAAGGAAATCATGCAAATTTGCTCTTGGAGTTATCCGTATCAAGCTTCAAAAATAGAGAATAATAAGGAACATAGCTAGCCTAGCTGTTAGATAGAACAAGAAAAGCTCTTCAAAACCACATACAGCTCATTGGCAGCTTGCTTGAATTCGTAACAAAATAAAGCGTTCAAAAACGAAACACCGAAAAGCGCAAGAACTTTCTTCACGACCTAATATTATAGATGTTTACTTCTATTCAGTAGTCTAATGGAATTCGATGCGCTGTACTATGTGCTTTATCCTTACAGAAAGGTCTCGGTATCAAGTGGTTACCCTTGTTATGGAGAAGCGTTACTACTTGGGCAAGTATTATTGAGGATATGCTCAGACTCTGCTTGTGGAAGGGCGTCACTTGCTACACTCCAGCTCCCGCCTGCGAGTGATTCTTGATTCAAATTTACACAGGAAATAGGTAGAAAGCTGGTTACGCTTCCTTAGTATGTGAGTATTACCTCGCTTCTGGAGGGCGAGCGAAAGGCGGGTTGAGGAATATGTATGTAAAAACCTTGATCTAAGGCGTAGCGAAAACAAAAAGCCAAAACGAATAGAAGTTTTGTCGAATAGGTAACCTACAGCAATTCTGAAACTGGCTATTGGAGGAAACTAGCACCGTTGTGACCATGATCAGTCAAACATAAGGATTAGACTTTCAAACATTTTTATTAATATCCTTCAAAGGAAAAGAAACAATATACATACTTTTACAATGCACTATACAGCACATCATCGGTTGTTACATGCATTCTGGAATGACTTCTCAACAAGGAAATGAAAAATGAAAAACAAAAAGAACAAGTACAGTAAGAAGAACAAACAGGTGATGGTTATCAAAAACTCATAAGTGATATATACTCTTCTGCATGAGCAGCTAATGCAAGACTCTGGATACATATAGATGCTACCAAAAAACAAAACGATATTAAGTCAATATGTCACTGGGACATATTGATAACCAGTATTCGAAGGCTCACTGTAGTTATTCTCTCACGGTGGTGAGTCGCCTACTAACAGTTAATTTCAGCCTATGCTTCACATTCGAACTGTAAAAAGAGATAATTTGTTTGCGAAATCGAAGAGCTGAAAAGCAACCAACAAGATTATGCTACCGTAGTCATCGAATCGCTTTATTGTTTTTCAATTTTCACCTTCAACTCGTGGATCATAAAGGCATCGTTGTGGAGTTGGTCTTGGAAGTCATAACCAAGAATGATGGCAGCTTGAATGAAAAATCTTTATTAGCAGTGTTGAGGCTCACAAAAAAAAATAGTCACTTACAGGCTATTCCTTCCACAAGAGTCTGTGGGAACGTGTTATGTTTCTGTGGGTGATGTGCCATCAACAACGGTATCATTCTTTCTTTATAGAGCTGAAAACTATCATTTCAGGTGAGCTTTAGTTGGAGGCCTCCATTTTTTCAAGTGCGTTTTCAGTCTAGACATGTAAGCGTGCATTAAAAATAATGAACATCATAACGGGGCGAGATAGTGGAACCCGTTTTCTTACGGGGCCGGGTGCAGCAAGCCCCACCTCGGAGATGTGTCCTAAAAACTGCGTCCCTACACTTGGTCAATGACACAACTTCTCATGGTCAAGAATAGATGGAGCGTCCAGAGATGCAAAGTTTTGGGGACCCATTTCCGAGTTGGGGCTTGCTGCACCCGGTCCACGGTCATATAGATGTATTACATTTAGATGTGAGAGGCTTATGTTAATGAAAAAACCGCGTTTCCGACTGAAAGCTGTCTAGAGGCTGACCATAATTATTGACACCACGGCTATCTAGCGAATTAAATTGTCACCCGTTGAAGGCAGTGATATGATAGGTCGCCCATCTGATAGGAAAATACAGGATTTGAGAGATACAGCAGTGAAGAAAAAAATCCAGGAAAACGTTTACAACTCGCGAAGCGGGATCCTTCATTTTCTCGTTGCATTGTGCGCGGAGGAGTCTACGCATGTAAATCATCTTGAGTGCTCTGTTAAGGCTGCTCTGCAAAAGACTGAAGGGACTAAGCAGCAGGTAGCTGTTCGGGAGGGAGGGCAGTGAAACTGCGAATGTTCAGAGCAGGAACGGGAAAAAGGAAAACCGTGATATAACATATCAGCGGGCCATTGGGCCATGGAAGCGCTCATGTCTGTCTTCAGCGGCTTCCCTAAGCGATGTAGGCGCCATTTTTCACTATCATCCACTTAACGCCCACTGCCTTCGAGCCAGTCTTGCATAAAGGCTGAAAGACACAATACTTGCCACTACTACTGGCTACTTACCTTTGTATAAAAGTGGCAAAGAAAAGAGTAGGTCGCGCATTCCAATGTTGTATAAGGTTCCAGCATGATATCGTTGAAAACTTCATGCATCGAAAGCACACGGTTTCCATTGTGATCCTCTACGGCAACTCGTTTGAGCCTGTCTAGCTTGCTCGCGTCGAATGTATCGAAAAACCAATTCTAACGGGCATTATCATGTAAATGATAGAACGCACCACTATGAAAGAAGATAGTCTCATTAGTGCATAAAAGATGAACCTGCGGAAATCACACATCGGAACGACTGTGGTGATGGGAGGACTAACTACAGAGTCAGAAACTGACTGAAATAGCAGAATATAGACAGGTAAGGAATTTAGCGATCACGAGAATGTAAGTATTGACTACGAATTGAGAAGAATTGATACGAAAACCATATTCTACATTCCGTATCAGGGCGCGGTATCACATGTCGTCGGAGTTGAAGAGATCGACGTTAAAAAGAAGATCAAAAGAGAACTCTCTTTCTTGATCAAAGAGACTCTTTGATAGGGCCACTCTTCACCCACTCATGCCACTTTCCCTCTCACGCGACTTCTGAGCCGAATTAATTTCGTGCACACTCCTCCACATTGGCGCACGCTCAACACCGAAGCAAATGACTTCCCTTTTTTGTTATTCTATCCACCTTTTCAGATCTCTCCTGGGCTTCTTGGACCGAGTTTGGAGTTTTCGGAGGCTCGCACACTATGAACTATGCCCGAACCCTAATGCCAGTTGAGCCCACTCCTCCACCCACTCTTTTTTTCCCCGCCTACGGCGTACTTCTGGAGCCGAGTTATTGAATTTTCGGGATAGACTGCGCCCACTTTAGAACTTGGCCCGCCCTCCAACCACTTTTTCCCGGCCTCCGGGACTTCTTGGAGCCGAGTTATGAATTTTCGTCGCAAACTCCGCCCACTTTGGTCAAGCCCCGCCCACCGATGACAGCTGGCCTCCACTCCTCCATACACCTCTATCCACCTTTTTCCGGCTCTTTAAGACTTCCCCGACCCGAATTATGAGGGCTTGTAGAAAATGCTGTACACTTCAGAGCGCGCCCCGCCCATTCTGGGCGGGCCTCCGCCCACGTCATGTATGCAGGAAACACCTTAGACATTGCTCCCTTACACCAAATTGTTTTCTGCTCTGTAGGCTTTCTCCCAACCGAGTTATGAAATTTCGTATAAGCACCTCTTTTCGACGTCCCTAGTTCGATGCGACTTACCAATGCACACCTTTACCCACTCAATTTCGAGGTCGTTTTGTCACTGAAATCGAAACCTTGGTCTTCGGTACAGTTCATTTCGACGCACGCCACGCCCTCTGTGGGCGGGGCTCCGCTTAGCTGATGTGTGTTTTGTATTTCGTGAGACCTTGCCCACCCATTCCACACTTGACCCGGTCCCTCCAGGCGGATCCCGAGGAGCTAGGGAATTTCGTGACAGACACAGAACGACAGACGACAGACCGCACAACGCAACGATAGGCGCATTCCTAGTAAAAGGGGTAGGATACTAATAGTACAACCCCAAATCTATGAAAAGAACCTACCTCAGGTTCGGCCATGGGAGCATCTACCCCAGGAAGCGATGGTGTTTCCTCACTGTTGTTCTGGAGAGCGGCAGTTGAAGTTGTTTGTCGAATAAATTCTCGCGTGCACTGTGAAGCATGACGATGAATTGAGGATAAATTTAAACTGTATGCGTGAATAAAGAAGGCTAGACTAGCCACAGACCTTCAGCGTCAATTCTAAATTCTTTCGCAACGCCATCTCCTTAACGAGTCGTTCACGTAAGGCTATCAAACTTTCTCTCTTCTCACGATTCCGTTGCTCTTCCTCACTGGACTCCTTTTTACCATGTGTCCGAATTGTTTCAGTTGTAGGAGTAGCCTAAAAGGTCCATAATAAAATGGCAAATGCCGAGTTGAGTAAAATTGAAAAAAAAAGAAGCAGAGCGGACCGTTGATGAAACTCCTAAACAAAGACTCGCTCTTAAAGCAACAGTTCAGGAACGGTTTCGCGGGAAAAAACCACCAATAATGAAGTTGTAGATGAAAACCAGACGATTAATGTATGAAAAACTGGAAAAAAACGTCGGGGAGGGTCTTAGACAGGTACTCTCCCTCTGCCGCTCAGCAATGGATAAAGACGCACGTTGGACGAGTTGTCTGAACGTGCCCGCTGTAAACGCGCTCCATTTTTCAATCAATTTTCCCTGTGGTCCCAAAACGAGCACGATTGCCGACGCGTCCAATGACGGCCGGCAAGGGGGCGGGATTGGGGAAATCCCCAAGAACACCCATGTTTGAGGGACTTTCCACCCTGTTTTTGAGTTTCTGAGGTAAGTTCGTTTATTATTTCCACTGCATATGTTCTTCACTAGGGCTCGTGTATCCCTCAGTAGATATTAGGTACCGGATATCTTAATGTCGTTTTTCTGAGTTCAGGAAGTTTCGGGGCCGATTACCATGGAAAATCAATTTCTCAGAACGTTCTTTTTGCTTATTAATACTACGTAATATGTTGCTTATTAGTCCCTATTGTTACTTTACAATTTACCTCTCCCCCAATTTTTATACCTTTTTCTGAAAATTCCTGGGTTCATTGCGCAAATTCGTATGTGTGTACCAAATGCCATCAAAGTCGGGCTGGGAGCTACAGATCCGCCAACCAAACTAACATTGCTTTTGTTGGAAGGAATACTACCGTTTGGAATGCTCACCGGTTCTCCTCAGGTTTTCTTAAAAGACAGTGAAGTTTTTGAAAGGATGCCTGCAATCGTCTTCAAAAAGATGGCCCTAGTTAAGCCAGCTGAGAAGGGGCTGCACCAGACTTGTGCTGAAATGGTAGGATACTTTCACTGTGATGGGAATGATGATGCGCAAACATTCCTATGAATTTGATTCCGCAAGATATTCTGATAAATGTGCTCACCTGCCTCTCACGCGCGCTCAAAAAGGGTGCGTTTTTGACCCTATGTTGCAAAAAAGTCTCCGTAAAAAACTGCCCACTTGGGCTGATAAGTTCTAATTTTTCTGTCGTGCAATGCAGACCCTACGCTAACCAGCTGTACTTACTTTGTCCAGGCCTTACTTTTTAGCAAGTAAGAGGGATGATTTATCAGAGGATGTCAAAACCGACCTGCCTCCTTTTTAACTCAAAAAATTCCGAGCTTGGATCGTGCAAGGTTTTCCACTCAAACTGTTAGATGAGGGGATCCTAGTAAGTCATTTTATGATTAAACTATGCCATCTGCGTTTTGACTGAATATGCTGCGTCCAAACTCTGCAAGTGCAAAAAAACGACGCATTAAGATATCCGGTACTAATAGTAGATTAGTGCATTGAAATTTTCAGGTACACTCCCTGGAACTGTTGCTTTAAACTTGAAAATAGGGAGGACGTCCGGACGAGCTGTCCGATTGCCTGACTCTGGTTCACCAACCGCCCGTATTTAATTCAATACGCCTAATCACGTTGGGTGATATGGTGGGCGTGTGCGAGAGGTACCTCGTCATATACAGCCACCAAACGCACATTTGTCGCCACTTCGAGCAGCGACAGCACATCTGGTGATACTCGTGGAAAGTGATATTCGACATGTGTTGTTATCAATGCTCCTCGAAAATCACTAGCCTCAAACAACTCCACCCCCTCCCTCCGGCTTTTCACTCCTTCCATTGCATTTTTGTTATAGAAGCGACCAGCCTTCATTCTTACTCCACAATTGGCTTTCCAAAGTCCAAAGTAATATATTCCGCCGCGGATACTGTTTTTGAACGGTCTGAAGGTTTCAAGATCGAACCTATGGAGGGCACAGAGTAAGGCTTTTGCTGTAGCCATGTAATTCATTTGAAACTAAATTTCTTTTACTACAGTAGCCCGATGTATCCAGCTAAAAGATTTCACCTCATTTTCGACTGTTTGCTCTGTATTCTATGCCATCACCTTCCCCACTTCTTTTTCTCCCAAATTCTTGAAAGAAGAAGCCAAACCTCATCTATCTCACCACAATATTCTGAAAATACTCAAGTAATGGTCAAACCTTTTCGAAAGAGGGAGAGCGTGGAGGGTAGTCCACTTTGGGAATGCTTGCCGGTATGTCCAAATTTGGCGTCTGTGCAACGGGTCTCGTAGCTAAAATAACTCAGTTTTCCGATCTAATGTATATGATAGAAGAAAAATTACCTTCTTTCTTATAATACACATCGACTGAGTCAGTTTTGAGGCGCCGAAGTAATGTTTCCAGAAGCATCGTTCGAACGTCACTGGGAGCATTTTCCATTCTTGGATCTTCCAACACCTCACGTACACTCTTGCAGTCGGTAATTTTTTGAGACAATCAGCCTTGAATTCAAATAATGGGATCGGTGGTGCTCATAGGATTAACTTCTATACAGAGCATCAAAAACGATGAAAACATCAAAAATTACTGAAAAGACCTCAACTTCATGATCAATAGTGACCGCCTATTGTAATACTGAATCATTTCCGGTTAAAACTTCTTGAAGGAGGATTCCACGATAAGAACGAAGGTCGAAGAAAGGGAAATTGCCTAGTGGGGAGACAGGCGGACCTCTGAGGGTGCGGACTGACACGCAATTGGCAGCGAAAGATTTGACCTCGGCGATCTAGCATGGCTCACTCTTGGCGCGGTTGGCGGGGTACGCCCACCGACTATCTAATCACTCGCCGCAGGTCTATACGTGGCGAGTGATTAGATAGCAGAGAGAGCGTAGTGTTGAAGAGGGCACAGCGATGAGAGTCGCATCAATGCGCAAATCAACGGGCAAGGAAGGGTCCCATTTCTCGGGTTCTGTATCTCATAG
>MU903173.1:0-11951 GCA_036418205.1 Ostertagia ostertagi | reverse complement strand
TTTTATTCCGCGGGAATTTAGTCGAGTCTTCCAATTAATTAACAATTTCTCTTTGCATCACGTAGGAATTGGATGTGAGAGGGGCTATGGACGTTTTTCTTTGCATCTTTATATAACTCTTGTGCCGTAGAGGTTGTACCGTGGAATCTTCAACTTTATTATATTGACCCAGCGTTTTGGCCAGATGTCTTTCTCTCAAAGCAGGGTGAATATCGGTCGAGGAAATCCTCGACAGGGGGGTCGTACCTGTTGGGCTGGTCCATGGGGGGTCGTACTCTTGGGGGTCAGTAACAGAAGTGGTATCATGGTGCAGATAGGTAATAGGGTATAGCGCAGCAGAAAATGAAAACATCCGAAAAAAAACATGATATTAAATTTTCTTTGCAGGTTCAGTCGCTCCATTCCTCCACCTTCATGAGAAGGGCGTATTTGAAGGCAGTACAAAGAATGAAAGTGCATCCCCGCAAAGAAGAGTGCCACATGTGCGCGCGCTGCAAAGGCACCTCCTCCGCCTATCACTCGCTCCTTCTCCCTTAATACCTCGCTGAGAATGACGCTGTTGTTAGGGACCCTGTCGGAAAAACGACAACCGTGAAGAAAAAGCGCTGGGCAAATGAAGTTGTTTTTTAGGTTACAGGAATAGCACAACACACTATGTCTACTACAATACAGTTTCGTTCGAAGGTCCCCATCATATAACACCTTTCAATCGATTCTGCAACTGTGAGTGGAGGAGGGATGCATGGCTATATACCAATACCAAATCGGATGATGACGATTGCTCCTATTCTTATTGTTTGCGTTCAAAGATATTGTTCTAGACACATTCCGAGTGTTGCCAACGAGTCACACTTGCAATGGTGAATGAGGGAGCGGATTTCCAGGTGGCCGGATCCGACCTCGATAGATCCTCGACGCAATTATCTCTTCAACCAAAAAGCTGTAGAAGAAAACTAAACAGACCATCAGGAAGCGCAAACCTTCCGCTTTCCAAAACTATCTTCCCTTTTTCAGGATCTTACAATATAAGAGATATATTGCTCTTGAAGTGGCAAAAACTCGCGTGAAAATTTCGGCCTCCTCGACATTTACTCGACGAAATTTGACAGACCCTATCTTTCTGCAAGGAAGGCTTCCAGAGCAATTTCGATGCTTGTTGGAAACGCGAAATCCAGCTCTATCTAACTCTACCTCAAGCTGCTTCAAAGGTTGTGAAATGGAGGAATGCAACCTTTTCATCGAGGGTGTAGATTCGGACGTTTTTTTTTGAAATTTCGGCAAATCTGACCCAGTGACAATCGCGCCGCAGCTGCCGTTGAATCGGCCTTTGATACACTCGGCTGTTTTGATATACTCAAGCAAGAATCAAGATTGAATCGCAACCCCGTGTCTTCAGGATTTCTGTGCGTTTCTGAACGAACCTCGCCTTGAGGTCACACAAAGTTAATGCCTCTTTCCTCGAGTCGATATTTCAGTATGTACACAAAAGTATGCAGCGATGGAAGACGTGCATAGATGACAAGATGAAGCGTCCTTAGCATTATTTTGCAGATTTTTGATTTTTTTTGATTTGTTTTGCAGGATTTATTTTAATTGAATTAATTTGCTCTGTTAGAGGGGGTCGTGCCAGGATCTCGATTTCGGGGGGGGGTCGTACCTCTGCGACCACGTACTCGACACGATTTTCACCCTGCTCAAAGGCTAGAATGGCTCCAGTAAGCAGTGCTTCCTAAACCGCCAAGCGCTCTTTCCCTCTAGCGTTTCTCACATACGCTCAGAAGAGCAGCCGAAAATCTCGAATGAAGAAATAAATTTACCCAGTTTACCACCGCAGGAGCAAAACAGTGCTCAGCGTCAGTTGTGAGACAATGAGGCATAATACCTGATTCTCTCTTGTTATACGGAAAAAAATTTAGATCAGGACTGCCCATCTCATTGTTAATGATCAGTGCGCTCGCATGCGGAGGCGAACAGTCCAGAGAATTTGTTTGTGAGGGATAAGCACTCATTTTGGTTGATCATTCAGGGATTCCTTGCGCGGATCCAGAAATGCTTCCAGCGCTTTTATGGTGGAAATTAAGTCTCGCACTAAAGGATTCTGCACTTGACACTAAAATCCTTTCCGCTGTGTTCTTCTATCAAGTGCTTGCCGAGCGGTGTTGGTAGATTGCAGCGCCTCTTTTCAGCAAGATGTTCCCTAACACGTATTGCTAGAGTTCTTCCAGTCTCCCCAATCTACGTGAGGATACGAGCCTGAATTCATTTTGATAGATCACGCCACATCCGGCGCAATTTCCAGCTAAACCATACGGGCATGTAACGCAATTTTCTGATATACACTGCCTATCGAAGAGTTTGTTGCGTACGAGTTGGCGTCTTGGATTATCATTTATTAGAAATGCTCACTAAGACCACATCATCGTCCAGCTGCACACGGGAAAGAGATCTTTTGATTGCAACAGTTACATATCCCTACTATATATATATATATATATATATATATATATATATATATATATATATATATATATATATATATATATATATATATATATATATATATATATATATATATATATATATATATATATATATATATATATATATATAAGCGCTGGATGTCTGTGTGTGTGTTCCGTGTGTCACGAATAGCGCGCTGACCAGCAGTCGTCAGAAGTTCACTATAAGATATGATATAGGGGGTGGGCGGGAACATATTTGGCGGGAAGACACGGTAATAAAGGCTGATAACATCTGATAAGGAGCGTGATTTGATTTTTGCACAGCCAAATATTTGAAGCCGTAAGGAAGGGCGTAAAACCGAAACGTTGTCACATAAAGCTTCTTTGAGAAGTTTCATAAATAGTTCTGGACGAGAGAAAGTCCCCGACTATTTATGAAATCAATAAATACCCATGCATCTGAGGCTAACAAGGGAGGTCGTTTAGGGTGTGCCTAAGCGCTTTTCAAAATGGTTTCTTGCATGACATTGGGGCACATATGGGGACCACAGAAGCATGGTTCATTTTTCCTGAACGGCTCTCTGAATACCAGAAAAGGGGTCCCTAGTTCGATTCCTCGTGGTGACAAATTTTTGCATTTCGAGTTGACGTTTCCAAATTCGCGCAAAATGGAGTTAGCATGAATAATTAGTACCATATTCATGATTAGGACCGTCAGTAACCCTTACAAATAGACTTTGATTGAAAAACTGGTGAAAAAGGTGTGACTAGGGACCCCCTTTTCTGGTATTCAGAGGGCCGTTCAGGAAAAATTAACCATGGTTCTGTGGTTCCCGCATGTGCCTCTATATCATGCAAAAGACCGTTTTGAAAAAGCTTGGCACACCCTGAACGACCTTCCTTGTTAGCAACAATTACATCAGCTTGAGAGATCTGGATTTGGTCCTTCTTACACATGAACTCGAACAAATTGAAGACGCGGTAAGTGAGACTTGGTAGGGTAGGCAAGGTGCAGTCAAAGGTGACCTCTTCGTTAGGCAGATATCGAGAATTGTCCTTTCATCCTTTTCTGACACGATCTAGTGGACAGTCAAAAAATCAGCACATAGATTCGAACATGTAATGTAAATGTGGGGTATAGCGCTGTAAAGCTAAAGCTGCCTTGCTGAGGGAAGGCGAATTGGGGCAAAAAGAATCGGTTAACTAACACTTTTCTTTTTTTGGCTGACACTTCGCGTCAACTGTTCGCCGTGACATTCTAGAAAAAGGGCAGCAACCACTCTGTCACAAATCAGTCGAGAATTTAGACTCTCATTAGGCCAGAACGGCATCCAGCACAGAAGAGTCATTTGTGTTTTTTCAATGAGTACTGAAGTCTGTCGTAAGGAGTGTGCGCAGAGAACCAAGAAGCTGTTGATCAGCATTGTGTCCTTTGTAAGTATTTTCTGAACATTGTGTTTTTGAACATTGAGTTTTTTAATGTATGTACTATTCACTAGAGGAGATGGCTTATCCATAGCGCAGGAACATACGCGTTAAAAATTACCGCATTGAGTGAGAGCTGATTCAGTGATTAAAACTTGCACATAAAATCGCTTTTTTGCATCCTCTCTCTCAGCAGTGACCTTTCATTTGCCCATCATGTATGAGAAGATGAAGAGAATCTAGTAACTAAATTTCATGAGAGAACAAGTCCGCGCGTCTTGGGCTATACTGTTCTGCAAAAGACAAATTTTCCCAGAACGTTTAGCGGAAATAAGATTTTCAGTTTATTCTCCATTTTCTGGGAGATATAATCTGTCTTCTTCTTTACCCTAGCGTCGGCCTCGCGCAGTCACTTTAGTCAGTCATCGCCACTTTGTTCTGTCCAGGGCATCTCCTGCCATGGCCATAACCTCACTCAAGTTCTTCATTATTGCTTCTTTCCACCTCTTCTTCGGGCCTCCTCGCAGTGGCCTACACTGCAGTCTGCAAGACGGCGGAGATATAACGTGGTCTCATATCAACAAAACGCTAACTTTGGTCCCGTGCACGGATCCAGTTTCCATACTTCTCTACTTCTCGCGTCAGTCCGTAGCTCTCCCTATGTCTCATGGCAGCACTCTTAACAAACTCTTGGAAAGAACGGAGTTTTGAACAAGAATTCGTCCGCGTATTCGTTTCAGCACTATCGTCCAAGACTGAGAACCGACACGATCCCACATACTCCGCGAATCGATCAGAAAATTTGTCAGCCGTTGTTACTTATCGTGGGAAAAACACTTTCGTAGCTGACCAGTGCTCAGCTGTGCTGCTGCTAATATGGATTGACTTTTTTTTTCATGAAAATCGAGAAATATCTTCTTCTGCAAACCTTTATCTATGAGCTCTCTTTGGAAGAGAACTGAAACATAGAAAAATTTCGTGAAGTTCATTACTCTTTCCACATCCAACCCAGATCAGGTAACTTTGTTTGAAAGTAGCACAACATATCTTGGAAGGTCTCATTAATATCGCTCCTGCAGTTGCATCCAAAAGGCGCCCATGTAGGCAGTCTCTATCGATCTGAATAAAACTGATGAAGCGACATATATCAACAGTCAAGGTATGATTTATAGTTGATTTTAACATGAAAAGGCTCATAGAAAAAAAACCTAACACAAATATCAGGCCAAGCGGCCCAGTCTATGCAAGTCTAATTCGCTGCTCGCCGCAAGCGCAAAATTGGCTCCACAGAAAAATCTTGCCTAATTCGGGTCCGTCGCAATGAGCGACAGATACCTGATACAATTAAAGGCTTTGGGGCGCGTAGCCACTTGAAGATCCTTCCATCCTAGCACACCCACCTACTATTAGGTGCGAGGAACAAGAAGTCTAGATGCGAAACTGAACATTTGCTATCACATCCACTAAGTTAATTTCTGAATGTTTCGTACTCGTCTTTTGCGGAAAGACAGATGATGCATGTCGTAGAAGCTCGCCAGGGGAGCAGAATACAGTCCTATCGTTGTTACTTTTTCAAAAATTTTTACGACCCCCCTCCCCCAAGGTGGACTTGGTACGACCCCCTTTTCCACCCTCGACCACCATATTCCTCTCTATAGTATTTAATTCTGGTACCACTCAACCCACCAAACTCCGCCCACTTTTTCCTCTAAAATAAAAATGCCGTCGCAGCTGGGGTATACGCGCGCTGAAACGGCGAATTTTTCTCCCGTGCGCTCCCAACTCACCTAGCCTACTACTCGTGGAAACTCGAGTTTCACCACAAACTGAAGCGGACACGGACCCCCCTCCCCTCTATAAACTCAACCAGGCATAACCCCCGCTTCCGTTGTTACTAGTTAACAACGTAGGCTGACCTGTGCCGCTGCATTTGTTGGAGCTACTTGCGAAACACCTTACTCCATGCATCCTTCATATAGTATCCATAGTGTACATACACTCTAAGAGTTGCTTCACTTTGCCAGACAACAAACTCTTGTGCCGTACAGACATATAGCATGATTACATATTCGGGGGTTGCTCCGTATACAGCGTTGCCTCTTGAAATAGAATCGCTTTGGAACTGAAGAGGGGCGAAAAGAGGCATTGTCAGGAAGCAAAAAAGTCTTGAGGTTTGCTGGACATAACAAAGAGCACACAAGTTCAATTCCTTTAGAACTTCGAAAGAGTTTGGACAAAGTAAACTTGCGCCACGATAGCTCCACACAGTATAACAACGTCACTGAGGGCGGTATTTGCGGCCAAAATGGGTTAATGCAGACAGCCGATGTGAAAAAAAACACTTTTGGCCGTGTTTTGTGAGGATGGCCATTCACTTCAGCGCTCGCTATCTTTGTTGAAGGGTGATGTGAATGCTATGCCGGATTTTTTCCTCGACTCGTAAGTGGGGCCTGCGGTGATTATACATCAGCTCTAAATCGGCATCCCATTCCTTTTTTCAAGCCGTAGGCCATGCGTTCTGCACCAACATATTTAGTATTTGAGTTGTGTTAGAATGCTGTTCAGTGGTGTTTGTAAGAGACATTTATTCAACTTTTAGATTAAGGACATAATGAAGTTACTCCTACTTCTTCGGCCGTGACGGTTCTGCCAGATGCTCGCTGCACTACGTTTCCAATGTTTTTCTACAGTCTGCAGGCTGGCACACCTCACTCTAGCGCCCCTTTTTCCAATTCGGAAATAGAGTCAACAGGTGACATAGGTTTGCTATAGGTTTCCTATCCTATTGTTATTTGGGTCTGGTTTTTACGCCCGAGGTACGTGTTTAGCTTATAGAAACAACTGCTTTGGCCCACCCGGAATAACTTCGGTTAGTTGCGTTGACCACCAGCCCTATCCTACATTCCCATTCCTTCTGCATATTTGTTTTATTGACGAGGCGCTGCTAGGTGAAGGCTTGCTGCTGAGACTTATTGGCATTTTCGCTCCGTTGTTGTTGTGGATCAGAAAGCAAAGACTGTCTCTAGCCCACCTCTTCCGTTCGATCATGTTCTACTGAGACTATTGTCTTTATTGATGGCGCACCTTGAGTACAATATAAACAAACAAGGAATTCCTTCGAACTCATGTCATCGGATATTGAATTCATTTAGGAGCTTTTTCACATGCAAGGTGGGAAAGAGCGCACTAAGCCACTAACGCAATCAGTAAATTGGTCTTTGAGGAAATGATGTGCTGACTATGCTGACAATTATGTAAGTTAGTATTGCTGTCTTTTAACGGTTCGTATGAAATCCATGTTGTGACAAATCAAAAGAAATGGCAAACTTATCTCAATGTCTCACCTGCGGAAAATATCGCTTGAATCCTCCCACAGTTTCTCTCAATTTTTGTATCGTTGACTTCTTTGACTTACCGTAATACCTTAACCAACTTTTCATTTCATGAAACTTATTCTACTACTATAAAAAAGGTGGAGCATTCGGAGTTGCTCAATCCCGATCTGGGATGCGCCACGCATTCTTCTCATATTCACAATCGTGGTGACAATTCAAATGCCATCTAGTCTATTCAATGAATTGCGGGGGCCAGCCGATGTACAAGTCAGTGTGCAGTTGTATTATACATATTTATCCTTCTAGATTAGTGCATCTAACCGACCCACGAGGGATGGGATGCTTGGTTGACACGATCCAAGATAAGGCGATCCACACGCTAAGCAAGCATCGCCACTTGCCACTACACATTTTCGCTCCATCCTTCTATTATGTGTGCATATAATCGGCTAAGTACAGTATGTAAGTGCACGGAGATTCGGTGTCACATGAAAAGTCAACCCTAGAGACCAGATCAAGCTTGGGAAGTGAGGGACATAGGCCAACGTGCTCGGAGCACCCACCAGCAAGCAGAAAAATAACGTATCTCGGAGTGGCTGTTTGAGCTGAGATCTTCACTGGCCCATACGTCACTTACTTTCAGATCTGCCTTCCAAATCTGCTGCAAAAATCTCTAAACAAGGTTAACGGAGCTTTGAAGTCATTGTAGAGAGAAGCGCGCTGTTATTCATACTATGGACTTCACTGATGGATGAAGGGTGCCTAGCTTAGAGATATCGAGGCGGACGACCAGGGAATTAGTGTGAACCTCAAGCGTCCATTTCCTCTGTAGGTGCGTTTTCTTCGCAATTTCCTCAGAAATGTCCTCTATACACAGGGTGAATATCGGTCAAGGAATTCTCGACAGGGGGTCGTATTTGTCAGGGTGGGTCATGGGGGTCGTACTCGTGGGGGTCAGTAACATCAGTGGCATCGTGGTGCAGATAGGAGTAAGAGGGTGTAGCGCAGCAGAAAACGAAGGATATGTGAGAAAACATGATATAAATATTCTTTGCAGGTTCAGTCGCTCCATTCCTCTACCTTTATGAGAAGGAAAGCAGTACAAAGAATGAAAGTGCATCCCGCAAAGAACTGCCACATGTGCACGCGCTGCAAAGGCACCTCCTCTGCCTATCGCTCGCTCCTTCTCCCTTAATACCTCGCTGAGAATGACACTGTTGTTAGGGACCCTGTCGCAACAACCGTGAAGGAAAGCCCTGGGCAAATGAAGCTGTTCTTAGGTTATAGGAGTTACGAAATGTGTTTACTACAATACAGTTTCTGTCAAAAGGTCATCATCATATAGCATCTTTCAATCGATTCCACAACTTTGAATGGAGGCCGACGGCCTATGCTGAGACGAATTCGGTCGATTATCCCCTTTTCTTGTCGCCCATGCTGGAGGGATGTATTCTTGAAGCATTTTGAGAGTTGCCAACGAATTTACTTGCAGTACAGTTATTACGATAGTGGACTACCGTACATGCTTTCCTTATGTATCGCGAAAATCATCTAGAAACTACAACTGTACAAAGTGAATTCTGTAAATTCGTTACAGATGTGGGCCGCAATGTGAAAGACGAATTTGTGATAAGCGCTAAAGACTTATGAGGTGTGCATTCTGCCTCAAACGGCCACTTCCATCTTTCCCTGGTGAGCAGAGCCCCAAGCACGGTGGGTGGGCGTGCAATGGAAAAGTAGAATTTGCTAATGAAAACCACTATAAGCCGGTTCTAGAACGGTACGGAGCTCGTAAAGGATTCGGCAGAGGCTTTTGAAAAAAGTCTGATTGAATGCTGATTGGACTTTGTTTGCTCAGCCACATATTGCAATCGGAAATGTGTTATGCGTGCAATAGTGCGCACGGCGTAACTGTCGAAGTAAGATGAAGCAAACAAACCTTCCAGTTCTGAAACTGATGGTGTGTGGCACATTAACCTTCCGCATCCACAATGCCTGCCCAGCCTTTTTTACCAAGCTTGTATCCCAATACTGAAAATAAAGGTAAAGGTTTAGGTCCTGAAGATTGGCTTGAAAATTGTATTAATTGTATTATCAAAATTACACCATGTGAAAGAAATCACCCCTTGTTGTGCCACGGCATAATCGCAAGAACTCTAAATGAATGTCAAACACCTCTGTTATCGCGCAAAATCATCGCTAAACAAGTTAATTCTTCTATGAGCTAGACGCTTCTGATATGTACCAGCTTCTACGTCTCCCATGATAATACGCTCCCACTGCTCCTTAAGTTAAGGGTCTTGCACCTTTCGACAGTATTCGATCCGGGCGCGAACAACCTGCAGGACTCACGAAACTAGAGGCTAGAATACTATGCGTACATGACAGCAATTCAATTCTAGTGTCAAGCATGTGTTCGTAAAAAGAAGATTTACCAGACTTGGAATAACTTCAGAAGACAGCTCAGATACGACAATCTCCTGTTCTTTAAGTTACCGCATCTTTACGTGAAAAACTTACGCTTTCCAATACTGAAGTGAACGATGAGTCATAAGGGGCAAACGTGTGATAGCTTCGTGACCGATAGGCAGTAGCCCATACTTACAATTTCTTATCCTGTCACCAGATCACTCAGAAGGAAAGGACACATATGAAGACGAGCTCCCGCCCCCCCCCCCCCCCCCACATTTTGATTGTGACGGAATCCTTCACACACTCCTTGCTTTTCTATTCGTGTACGTGATTTGAAACACGTGAAACCAATTTCATAGCGTTCACGTAAGATCCTATTGAAATTTTTTTCCAAATCACTTCATTCGTTGGTAATCCTTTGTCGACATGCCCTAAACTCAGTGAACTGCACTTTAGAAGACTGTTGTTTGGTGCTAATGACAAAGTTCACTGTTTCTAGCTCAAACGCCGATTTGTCGATCCAGCGCACGGTGAAATACAGTGATTGTGTCACTCTGTTGTTTATAGCTGTAGGAGGGAAGATTCATTCAGCAAAAAAAAATCTAAAATGAATCATTCAGTTCGCATGCTTATATAGGGGGGATGCCTATCAGAAAACAAGCGATACGAATCTTATCAAAGCTGTTCCTCCACACCCCTTCTTTAAGAATCACGAAATAAGGTTCTAGGTTGAGTCACCGCCAATGCAATTGCAGTAGCCAACGCTATGATCCTACCCCACGATTCCCTAACGAATCGCTGGGTAGGAGCATTGCACCAAGCCATTCGCAAGGTCTACATCGTCTTGAAGCTGCACCGGAGGCCAGCATTCCGTGTCGATCTTCACAAATGGCTGTGATTAGATGGTGTGTTGGTGAATCTCCGTTCTATCCCGCAGTGGAAGTGACGACTGCAGTTTTACTAGCAAATTTTTTACCACGTTTCCATGCCATCTTATAATCTGGAGGTATATCATGGTAAAGCGTCAGGGCGGAAGTGGTGTAGTGACAAGTGGCGCGCTTACCACGCGAGCGGTCCGGGGATCAAATCCTGGGTCGTGAGTCGCCCGGGCCAACCAAGCCTTCCATCCCTCCGGGGTCGGTTAATTGGTACCAGACTTGTCTGGGAGGATAAAAACACTGACTTGTACATCGGCTGGCCCCCGCAAGTCATTGTATAGGCACATCGCATTCAAACGCCACTACGAATGTACAAATGGAAGTAGAATGCGTGCCGCATCCCAAAAAGGGATTGATCAACGGCAAATGCTTTATCCTTTATCCTTATCCTTATCGTCATGGTAGGGAGGCCGAATTAGGATGGCATGCCAAATTCGAGTTTCCTCGATCTCCTTAATTAGCTTCGAAAGCGTCCTCGTTTCGTCATATCTTCCTGCTTGACCAACAGATATTATATGATGGGGCTATTTTATCAGATCCCTGATGATTTACCACGGGCTGAATGCCTTGCATTGTGGCAATAAGCGTGTGAAGAGCTGAGCTAGAATTTGATGACAACAGGATGAACTCTCGTTCTGAATCTGTCGATAGCGGGTACTTTAACAATGTATACTATCGAATGGCGTAGCGAAATTCGGGAGGAAGACTTGAGGAGCGATGCATCCATCTTGTTCCAGTGACACGCGTGCAGGTGGACGTGGTCGATAAAAGCAGAAGTCGTGGCCGACTTTCTCCATTGCCACTTCGGGATGCAGTAACTGTTCCATCCAGACGTCGGAGGCAGGTCATCTTGGTCTTGTAGCTGGCAAAGCTTCGGCGGGCATTGCGGATGCTCCTCCCAGCCTCTGCTGCTTCAGCTAATACTGCTGCTCTTCGCTCCTTGAGATCTTCCTTTATCGCCTCTCTGCATAGCTTCGCAAGCTCGGACGTGAGTTGGTGATTGCCTGCAGCTCGTACGGCTCCACGTATAAGCTCGAGTTTTTGAAAAATACGTGGCTTCCTGACTTCTAAACCTTCTGCTTTCCTAGCTCTTTGGTGAAGATGGGCCACAAACCAATGTAAGACGGGAAACCAATCGAAGCAGTCTTGAATGAGAGGAAACGGCTAAATGCTACTTAGAAGCCAACTCCAACCAGATGATAATGTGAAGTGATGGTTTTGGTAGAAATCATAATAACAGGAATCGTGTGTTGAAGACACTTTAAACTTCGGCCGCTCTAGATATTTAACTGGACAGAAGGATTACTTCGAATTCCTTCGAGCTTATTCGATGACCTGGTACAACAGCACCTCTCACAGAAAACATAAATTTATTTACT
>MU903159.1:0-19939 GCA_036418205.1 Ostertagia ostertagi | reverse complement strand
GCTAGTTCGGTGTATATACAGGGTGGTCCAAAATTATGAGGACCGCGTGCGCGCGCAGTCATATCCACTTTTTTCCGTATCGCTCCATTTTCATCTCGTTTTCTGTGCACTATGTGAAAGGGTACAATGTCTTCTTCCTAATGAAACCAAATTTCATGAAGTTCTCAAAACTAGTGAAATAACTACTTCACTTTGAGTCAGTCCTCAAATTGAACTCACTAGGGGCTCTGGCACGTTACATCTAGCAGCAGTCTAACCTATCAGAGAAGCCCTTATGAGCAACAGTTCAACTCTTCAATAAGTTTGGAATCACCACAGATGGAAAATTCGGGGACTCGAAAGTTACAGTTACCACCAGGATAATTATCAGATGCAGAAACTAGGTCTCCTTGTCGACTTTCGTACACCCAATGATGAAAAAATTGATGTTGGAAACTGGAAACCAGCCAGCACTCTGATAAACTCCACAATGTCTAGGTGGATAGAAAACCTCAGAACTTTGAACTTCTTACAGGACCGAGCACCCAAGAATAAAGCAAAAATCCTCGAAAGCGATTTTTCGAGTTCGTTGCTTTCGTAGAATTGTTACAATGGAACCTTCATCTGATAGCTCTAGATTTCTGTATTTCACACCCTGGATGCAAGCGCAAATAAATGCCCCACAAAGCTTTGATTCCCTGAAGAAGGCAGAGCAGAAGGCCTTGGAAACATTTGGACACGCCTCAGTTGCGTGCCAACGCACGCGCCATCCTTCATCTGAAGGCTCGTGTGAACAGGGCAGGTGGCAGATCTCAATGATGGGAGAGGTAGAAATAACTTCCCTTTGAATGTTGGTTTGTTCCATTAACTGGTAGGTACTGGTGCTGTTTGAAAGACACAATGTCATGGTCCTCATAATTTTGCACCATTGTATAGCGCTGAGGGTAGGTATGACATGCCAATCACATCACGGAGTGTTTGCCTTGTACTCCGCCGTTTTTGTAAGCAGGTCGGTCCGCGGGACAGACGATACACACACATCGACAAACGACACACCAATGAAGGTGATTAATTTGTTCTCACCTTTGGTGGGTGAGAATCCAGTTAGGGCCATCCATTGTGTTCTTTCATTGACGAAGCGTAGTGGACAAGTAAATCGATCATTTCAAGTGTACTTCTGATAAGTATCGGTGGTAAGCACTGTAGGAGTACTCCTGAGGTGCTTCCACAATTCGGCCTGCACCATTCAAGGAACGGTCCTAAAGCAGGGCGTGTGGGAGTTGCCTCAACCTATGGTGGAGGGAAGTATCTGGACTGGTGGACCCGAAACTGGATATATAGTCTTGCTCGAACAGTTCCTTGCTCTGCCCTCGGAGATGCATCGCATGGTTTTTTTTTCAACCAAGACGGCAATGAAGGGTGCACTCTCCACAAATCAAAGATGTCACAAGTGCTTCATGCTTATTTTACATTAATTCTATTATGTGAAGCAGTAATTTGTAAGTTTGATCCATTTATCATTGGCAATCACCCCCCAGGGTCAACCCTGCGTTGCGCAAAGAACAACGAGGGGGTCGTATTCAGCCGACCGAAAAGGGAGGGGGTCGTATCCACAAACGGGCTGCAAGACGGCTTGAAAAGTGCAGTGTCCGGGAGTGCACTTTCAGCCTCTAATGTTCTCCAGGAGCTCTGCACGCTGTCGGAGAGTCACACAGACATGAGCTCCATGGGAGCATTAAAGCATGCAGAGCACTATAAGTCTCACCATCAGCTTATTATTCTTAATCGACGCTATCCGGACGGCGCTTTTGCTCCGCGGCATAGATCAAGAGTGCAATAGACAATAGCCAAAAACTTTGTTACAGTGTAGTGCAAAAACATGGTCTGTCTTCGATGATGAAACATTCCTGAAATCCCGAGGAGAACAAAGTGTAGAGCAGTTCATGGGAAAGTGAAACAAGAGTGCCATATAACAGCACAATACAACTCAATCAGGATACTAACACCTTCTTCAGGAAAACAGAAGACTTTCAAATGCGAGTGCGAATTCTGCCACAGATAGTGCACGGCGTATACCCGAGCGAGCAGGCGTTTTTCCATAAAAACGCCTCTTCTGAAACTTTCTGAAGAGAGTTTGATGCTTTCAAATAAAATCTAAGCGAAACAAAGTGTAGCGAATTTGCTGAATTGAGTTCTAGAGACGCCGTAGGAAAATTGAGGCAGAAGAAGGAATTTCAGGGAAATTTCACAGTTGTTATGAAGTACTCTTCGAGTGGATTCCAACAATCTTTACCGCTTCTCATCACATTAATTTCAAAGGAAGTTATGGGCCTTTAAAGACTGCATAGTCGCGGTCCAGGAAAAAGGCTTGAAAAAAATCAAGGTGGAATTGACGGAACAACGGGACTATTTTTTGAGCGAGTGATTATTTCAAGAAGTTTTAGCACTTATTCGAAAGCTCTAATCCTCTAGTTTCTAATTAGCCTTAGACATCTGCAAAATGTTGAGTATGAAGAAAGTTATTAACGTTTGAATGTCGAAAACTCGCGCCTTCTCAAAAATCGGACCCCAAACCACCCAAGAACGGAACAACGGGACTATTTTTTGAAAAAATGATCGCTGGAAAATTTTCAGGTGCTTGTTCGAAAGCTCTAATCTTCTAGTTTCTAATTAGCCTTAGACATTTGCAAAAAGTTGATTATGAAGAAAGTTATGAATGTTTGAATGTCAAAAACTCGCGTGTGCACAGAAAACGGAACAACGGGACGATTTTTTGAAATACTTGAACATCCACAACATTTCAAATACTCCTCAGGAAGAAAACTATTTATATTTTTAAAATTTTGGTGTCCGATTTCATGAAACAGCTTCTGAAAGAAAATATAACCTTCTGAATGGAGGGGTTTGGATTGCAATGTAATTGCTACAAGGTTTAGTTTTTCAGATTATAAGGTAAGGAAAGTTGAGAGATCGAAAAAATCCTGGTGGGTTTCTGAAAGTAGAAATCTTTACGATTAAAATGATGTATTGGTTTACGCAAAAATTTGAAAATTCCTTCTATTTAATGAATAAAACTTCATTTGCCTCGATTTCCTCCTCTGAGCGAGACAGAGCGCGCGGATTGACCACGGTCCACCACTTCTCCATGTTGGTGACTGCCATCATTGATGAGCATTGATGAGCATTAAATTATGTGAAAGACATGATAGTTAATATGGGGGGTCGTACCGATACCCCGAAAAGGAAGGGGGTCGTAAAAATTTGGGAATTTGCGCAACGCAGGGTTGACCCTGCCCTGACAGAGGCTGCAGAGCATGATCTGCCAACCAGGAGGTCAGCCATATTGGTTGCTTCTAAATATATAATTTGTCAGAGTAAGAAACAGTGCTGGGATTAGCAGAAAGTTGAACTTGGACTCTATTATGAGCAGCTCTGCTCAATTTCTTGCGCAGTTGTGTTCAAGGAGTGTCGTGCCTTCTGTCAGACTGGGTGAGAAAATAAGGGAGACTTGGTCTCGCAGACCTACTTGGCGGGTGCGTGGCGAATATATTGCATTGTATTTTTGTCTCCCTTTACCAGGAATGGTCTATAGGACGTCTAAGCTTTGAACGGCCTTTTAGCTATGATATTAGGGCAAGCGGGGACCACAGAACCATGTTTAATTTTTCCTGAACGGCCCTCTGAATACCAGAAAAGGGAGGTCCCTAGTTCGATTCCTCGTGGTGACAAATTTTTGCATTTCGAGTTGACGTGCCAAAATTCGCGCAAAATGGAGTTAGCATGAATAATTAGTACCATATTCATGATTAGGACCGTCAGTAACCTTACAAAAAGACTTTGATTAAAAACTGTGTGTAAAAGGTGTGACACCATAAAAAAACGACCATTGTGTCGGGATGTAACTTTGTAAGGTTATGGACGGCGGCACTCATGAACATGTTACCAATATTCGTGTAACCATTTGCGGGGCGAATTTATGAAACGGTAAATCGAAAAATTGGGTCACCACGGAGAATCGGAACGGAGGGACCGTTTTTCTGACATTCAGAGGCCGCTTAAGAGGAAAAATTTACATGTATCTGTGGTTCCGCTGTGAGCCATAATATCATGCAAAAGGACCGGGGGTTTAAAAGCTTGGCGCCTGAACGAATCTGCGTTAGAACTCTGTCTGATCCAATAAGGCCACTCGAAGGAATCAAGGAAAGGCCGTAGCAGCAGATTTGGGCATTACGCACTAACTGCGGCTTCCTTTTCATTGTGCAAGCTTTTTTCTTTCTTTTAGCGGTCCTTATGATAGTCGTGTCGCCTGAAACATCGACTTGTAGGCAGTGAACTTTAACGCATCATATCAAGGGATCCTACTATGAGTGGTGTTACATTAGGCCCTCGCGGTGCAGGCTTTTGAGGCAGCACGGCCCTGAAGCAGTCTTTTGGGACTCAAAAAATTAAAGGAATCCATCACGGAGAAATCATGATTTTATTTCAGCCATAAATCACTGGCTTGAGACTCATTATCCACGATAAGAATGAAAAGAACAGAAATATTTTGTTTTGATTGAAAAATTCGAAAAATCGAAAGGGCTGCTACGCGTTCAAATTGCCCACGGACGTCTTTCACAAATGCTGGCGACGGGGATGCTTCCACTTGGTTCTTGGAGTGCCTTCACTAGAAACTCTTTCTGGCCTTCTGCTTTATTGCATTCACATCTTACACTTCTACTCCATCCTATTCTATCGATTTGTCTCTACTCTCCGAAATCGCGCGCTTAACCCGATTCTTTCATTGCGTCGCCTGATACGTAGCCGGCCAAAGGCCAACTTCTTTCCATGCCTCGCCTTTGGCTCCGCCCGAATTACCTTCGATTGTCCATAGAGTGTAGTTTTTGTATGTTTGTTTCTCTTCGGGAACCGAATCTTCATGCGTGTGTCTCAGGTGATAAATCTGACACAGTAGTCAAGAGGAAAGGCAAGATTTTCGGAGATGAAGGGGTGACCTTCGACCAGAGGGTGGGCAGATCAATTCCGAAGATTTGCATTACATTAGTATTCGTCGGGTTTAAAACCATCTGTGCTCCTGAGGACACCGTGATGTTCAAAGGGTGCCTATACGGCACGTTATTGGGAATAACTTCGTCTTGAAGAGGGACTGAAATGGCTGGACAGAACCAAGTGGTGACAAAAAAGACTGTGGGGCATGCGGCTGCAAAGGAAAAGGAAAAGGAAGCCAATGTGAGATTGCGTGATCCCCGTGCTTTTATTTATCGCGTTATGTGACGACTTGCAGGCTTTCAAGCGCGCGAAGGGTCACATGGAGAAACGCTATCAATGTAGTAACTTTTGTCATGATTACGTAATAACTTGCCTTTTTGGTACTTTTTTGCGTGAGCAGATTGATGGTTTTTTTAGAGACATTTTTTTTTTGAGCAGCCTTGATTGGCGACCAGGTCAAAAGCATGCTTCTTGTTCGAACCTGCAGCTTTGAAGGCTTCGAGGTATTTTTCGCGAAGAATTTCCAACGAAGTCACTTTTGAGCTTCATTTACATCATTCCAGCCTGAATGTCATAAAGTGTTCATTATCACCGAAGTGCTGAAGAGAGCGCCCACCAAATACTATGTGACATTCCTTCGCACACACGACGAATTACCCGCTTGTCTCCATCACCTTTGCTGTTATGAATTTCCAACGATGTGTAATAGTGAGCCTCACTTTCTTTTTCGAAATGTCCTGGTCGGAAGACTTTTAACAAATAACCATTCGGGAACCGAAGAACGCTGTCTTACTCTTTCTTCTCAGTAGGACCCGTTGGCTGTAGAAATGGGCTCATAATTGTGACTTTCTATAGTAATTCCCCAAATTGCTTACCTCCTCCTATAACAGGACCGCTGCCCTTCACAAAAGCGATCCACAATCGCTTACACGCACTTCCTCGTTAGCTGAGAGCTTCTAACTTAACTCAGGTGCAGCATGGTGTCATGTACACGCCTGTGCAAAATATAAAGGTAGGTTTCGAAGGTAAGCCAAGGTTGAGACGTTTAAAAGCAGTGGAAGAAACCACCATTCAGGACGCAGTCCAAGTGGATCCAGAGGTTAGCGCCCGCAGCCTTGCGATAGGACTCAAGTGTACTCATCCAACAGTCCGGCCGCTTTCACCATGCTACCAGAAAAGTGCTCACTAGAAGATTCCGTCGATCACTTGGCCTGATGGTACGCGGTATGCGGGTATACATTTTGTCGTTGTTCTTTTCCTACGCTGGAAGGTAAATTTCTGGAACAATCGATATTGCTTAGAAGAAGTTGGCACTTACATCTAACAAGCACCGCGTGGGGCTCCCTCGGGGAAGTTCCGATCTACGCTAAGCAAAATTCTCGCATCCTCACAGAAAAGTTTTCTTTGATGACTTTCGGATTCGCGGAAAAAATGTAGCTGGTTACATGCTGCTCACGCTAGTCACAGCGTCACGGGCAACATTCGAGCCAAACTGCTCCCTAAGCTAGCGGACGCTATTCGAGAAAAATGACCGAGACGAGCTTGTCCATGATAACAACAGGTCCCATATAGCTTAAGAGACCCATGCAAAACTGGAAAGCTGGACTGGGACACGGGTTGACCACTCACCGTAGTCCTCTGCAGGATTCTCTAACGATGATCATTTATTTGCCCCATGTAAGGACTTACTAGGCAAAAAGTACTAAAGTATTAGATGCTTAACCATTGCGGACGCTGCTGCACCATGTGCAGCACACCACGCAAAGAATGAGCTGGAAATCTTCAATTTTTCAGCATCTTGCTTTATTTACAGATAACAGTTTCTTGGTTCGACAAGATTACATATATTTTGCGACTGGTTAAATTTTTCGATAGATATGCAATGAGTAAAGGATGGCAAAATTTTACGGAAGGCAATTATTTACGGCGGTCCTAATGGGTTAAAGGAGCAGTCAGCGATTTCTTTCTCTTCCAGCGCACCAATCAGGAGGAGTTGGCCTGATCTACGATTTAAAACGGACACTGACGAGTAACAATGGCGATCATATTGTTGAGTATATTCCATTCTATGGTGAATAAAGAGCTAAAGCAAAAAAGTGGTAAACGGCTCAGGACTTTCTCACCATCCTAATATTAGGTTGTCGGAAAACTCTTTGCGCATTTGTTGTCTTTTTTTCGAAACTATTTTTCTTCTTCATACGTCAATCAAGTGTTCGAATGCTGTAACCATGACAATCGCTGAAAGATTGACCATTTCAGCAGTACACTTTCTGTTTACAGTGGGTTAGATCTGAGCGGTTTGAGGACGAAAAACTAGACCAAAGTCCCGTCGGGTATGTTTCGGACTATCGAACTATCTACTCTTCGCTTGCTTTGATTGCAGCAAGAGGCTTTATGGTAGGCTGTCTTTTGGGGTTGCTAAACACAACAGGTGGGTCAGATCGTCTCATAAGGAGCTTAGAGGCTTTTGCTGGATCTTCTTCGTAATTCATCGACGAGAGTTGCAGAGAGAAAGTGAACTTTGCCAGGTTTTTCATAGGCTATTCCAGCGAACTGATCAACCTGCCAAATTTAATGCTTTCCAATAGCAGTGCGGTTCGTCGACAGAATTTCTCCGTGAGCAAAGCGCTTGCAGCCTCACGAGCTCTCAAGGTTGCCTCCCAGGTTGCGGTTCTGGAATCAGCGTTGCAGTCCTTTGTTCTACGCACCAGCAAATGTATCGGGTCAAATGAAAGACAGGCGCTAAATCAAAATTTTCATGCAAATCTGAGCAACGAAGGCAGTCGTTGCACAACACGAATCTCGTTTGCTTAATTCCTGTTCCCTTTTGATATTAGAAGGACGGCACTTCTTGATAACCTAAAAAGCTCTGCAGCTCCGTAATGCACCGGAACCCTTCAATCGACTTCGATATATATTCATTAGTGTGACAGGCAACCTTTTGTGATTTGTCAGACATCTAGACATCGGTAAGCAAACATTGCCATAATCTTAAAGGCAAACCCCGGGCAGGAACTGTTGCGAAAGATCGGTTTATGATGTACGTTTGAGCGCAAGTTGGACCAGAAATGAAAAAGAAAGCGGGAAAAAAGTCCCAAGTAAGTTCTTATTAAGGTTCCGTAAACTTTCAGCATCAATTCGCCCTAGGATGGAGATGGTTGTAAGTGGACGAGTTTCCCAGACATGCCGATCACTGGTGGCACCGTGCCGACAATCAGCCAGCTGATTTCTGCGGCTGGTTTTTCTTTTGTTTTTTCTTGAAATGTTCTAATCACTGTGTTTTATTTTTTATTTACTATAGCATGTAACATTATTGATGTGCGTCTGGTACGAAACGGAAGTTTCGTCGTAGAGTACCGGAGATGGAAGTTGCTTTTCCTCTGTTTTTATTTTTCCTTTATGTTTTACAGCATCAGATGTTCGTTACCTTCCGACGCTGTCGGTTCTAGTTGTACTAATTTGATGTATGTTGGCTATTCTAATCTTTTCTTGTAGGCAGCGGGATGGTAATGTCGGAGTTTTCCCGTTGAGAAGTTTGCGAGCAGACTTATTCTGTTTATCAGAACATTCATTTCAGTAGTTACCATGTATTGATGTAAGTTTCTTGTCTGCAGTCAATTTGATTGTGAGAAATCTAGAAATCGCCTGGTTTTGTTCATAATTCAGTCCTGCTTTTAGCATTTTTGGAAGGCGAATTTTCTTGGCACTTGGTTGGTGGAAGTTGGTGATCCCGTGCTTAGACCCAACATTGAAAGTGGTCGAGCTCCATGGTATGCCAGGCCATGTCATCGATTTTTCAAAATTTCCCCGGATTTGTATGAAGCTGTGAAGTTAAGTGGAATACCATAAGAGGTATTGTTACCTATGTGTTGCGAGGTATATCAAAAGTGAATTTGTGCGGGGTAGTAGACCTCCTGCTCGTAGCGACACCGAACATTTCACAGGGGAATCCTCTACACTTGTAGGCTAATCCGGTGTTTTGACTTTAAAGTTATTGGAGATCCTCACGACAATGGCTCTTGCTGATTGCTCATCAACTGCACTTTAGTGTGCAATATAAAGCGAGGCACGTCGAACATACCTCCAGAAAGAGACTATTTTCTCAGCTTCAAACACTGCGAATATGCTACGACAGAAATGCTGTGGAGAGAGCATGACCACTGTTCACATACGTTTTACCGTGAATGTTTCGAAACGATCCCAAAAGATTTTACAAGATGAAGAAGAAAATGCGCAAAGACTTTTCCGCTAACCTAATATTATATTTCCTCATTGAATTTGCCCAGCGATGACTTGAAGTGGATAGCTCGAGCCAAATTGATTGAACGATTAGGAGTAAAGATGAATGGGCTAGGTAATCAACATGACATACATGACTGTCGTATAATGAAGTGAAGGTTTCCGAAATACATAATTTGAAGTATGGTATGACAGTAATTCTCACGCAACTTCCTCTATTCTCAAAGGGCTTACTTGGTGTGTCGTTTGTCTGTGTATGATAAGTCAGCTAAATGGAATGGAATAAACAAGCTCCTAAGAAATCTGGGTAGCTCGCAGGGTTTAGCTGTCGATGTTTTGCAGTAGGATAATTGTGACAACACTCCTATGGCTACATCAACACCTAATGAACACTTCCGGTCATTCCGCATGGAGAGCGGAGAGGCCGAGCAGGGTCTGTCCTATCGTTGTTACTTTTCGAAAAATTTTTACGACCCCCCTCCCCCAACGTGGATTTGATACGACCCCCTTTCCTACCTCCACCATCTCCATCTTCCATCAAAACCCCGCCCACTTTTCCTCCAAAAATGCCGTCGAGCGGGGGGATAGTCACTCTGAAACGGTAAATATCTCCCAAAATTTCCTTCTACTTCCACCATTTCAATCCATTTTTACCTATACTCCCGCTACCTCCTTTTCTATGGGGTATATACGCGCGCTGAAACAGCAAATTTTGCGTCTCACTGGTCAGCCTACTACCCACGAAATCTTAGTTTTACCTCAATCCCACACGTGATTTCAAGCGACTAAAGTGTGTACGACCCCCCCCCTCCAAGCTAAACCAAGTACGACCCCCCGTTGGTACTTGTACCAACGTAGGGTTGACCTGCCGGAGGACAGTGAGAGGGTGAAGGGGTAAGCGAGGTGGAGAAATTCCCCCCAGCGTCACGTTATGATTATAAGCGATGAACTCGCGATATGAAACGTTCCTGTAGCATCGCTAGTCACTTAGCGAACGTGTTGGTTAAGGGCCCACAGCGATAGTGAGTAAAGTTTTACGCGAGGGCAATGAAGGGTCCCGGCGATTGAGGGGGGATAATCTTGTCAACAAACGCAGTATGATGACGCTTTTAGCAAGTACTACATACAGTTAGAGTCAAATCATTTGAGCTTCAAATATAGTTGTACTTCATAGATGCTTGAGATTCTTGCCTCACTAATGGTTAATTAAAAATCACCAACACAAATGAGTAACCAAAGCTGTTGACTAGAGAAAGCGCCCGGCTGTTGGAGATCTCATTCTGCGTTACTCTCTTTTGCCCCCAGTTGAATCATGCTAGACCATTCAGTTGAACTACAATCAATTATAATAATCATTTGCCGGTTATGTGAGGGATCTTTGTGCAGTGCTACAAGCATGCTGAAGAATTCAGATAGAACATTGCAACTGTACACAACACAGTAGATAATCTATTATAATTATATAGGATTTCAAAGGTACAACATATGCAATTGTTACACACACTCAATGCGTTTTCACAAACGGGCAGGCACTCCCCTCATCGTAAATTCGGACTGTCACACCGGAAAGCACCGTAAACTCCATGAAACAGAACCGTCAAGATAGCTAGCGGTGACTGGTTCGCCGGTGTGACGCACCGCTTAAACATATGAAAAACGGAAGCAAATCACGAGTTTCGAGAGACGTTATAAATAATATACAAATTTTCTATCATGATCATAATAGTTATCAAAGTCGCGCGAGCGGATCATCACGTATACACAAAAACAAAGTAGTACGAAGTCTGAAATTGCGCAAATGGTATTCGGTAGATGAGTAGTAGATGTTAGTACCAGAGAATTACAGGTTAGAAGACAAATGTGCATAAAATACAAACAAAGTAAAAATTTGCAAATAAGAAAGAATCACACAACAATTGTTATCATGAAGAATAAAACCACGAGAAAAGTATCAATATTAAAATTTATAAATTGACAAAGGTGTACGAGACCAACACGACTATGGACAAGAGAACACAACGACTGAGAATGACAAAATTTCAAAAGGCTGTGAAATGGTGAAAAAGGGGAGGAGGTGATGCGTGATTGGTGGGTGGTTTGATGAATGGTAATAGTAATTTTATGGGAATAGCATAGTATAGGGTAGTGATCATGTCATAATCGTCAACTTAACTGCAACTCTAAGCCCTAAATTGTGACCTAAAATCGCGTAAAATGAGGTAGATGACGGGGAGACTTGTTGTCCCCCTAACTATATCAAATAAGGAAAAGCCGAAATATGCCATCTATGTACAAAATAGTAAAGTATTTGATTAACAAAGTAAAACGAAACACGCGAGAAGATCAAAAAGCAGAAACAACCACACTTGTATAACACTACGCGATTCCTTAAACGCTCGCGTCAACTTATTTATAAAGGGAATCTCCTATCCTATAAACTACGGAGCGGTCACCGTTCAGCGGCGTCCGTCTCCTCACTCAACACTTAAGACAGCACGAAATACATCTCTCACTACAAATAAGATAGGACAACAGACGATTAACTGAAGGAAACATAAAAGCCAGCTCACATAAGGTCAAAGGGCCGTATGCACCGGTGGCATGACTAATGCGTTGCTAATTCATCCATTTCACACAATTTGGCGCTCCACATAAACAGGGAATCTTGTCTGTAGTATCTTCCAACTCGAATTGGTAATCGTATGTTAGCTGAAAGATGAAACAAATTAAATTTACGAAAAATCAAAACAAGATGAGCACCTCACAACCAACAAAAAAAAGACATTAAACGGAAGACCGAGAAGTTTTGAAATCTCACCTCTTCCAGCGCCTTTATCGGGCGATTTGCAGTAATAATATTTCTGTCTTCATGGTTACGGCCCTGCAGCAGTTATTCGAGAGTCGAAACAATTGGATCGTAAGAGTGATTGAAATGATCCTATATACGAGAGTTACTGACTTTTCACAGCAAAAAAAATAAATAAGCGGGAAAAGTTAAAATATCACATATTAACAAAATATATTAGCAAGAGAGGAGGTAACATGGGTAATGACGAAGTAATATGATAACATATCGAACCGTGCTGGACCACCGGCCATTGTCGCATCGACAAGCAAGTCCTCATCGATACGAACATGTACACGCCACGATTTTGCGCTACGTATCGCTTTTCACGCATCTCTCCCACTTCACTCCTTATCACTTCTCCCTAAATATGAGATTTTTTTCTGAAAACTTAAATGGTACGTAGACGTAGTAGAAGATAATAAAGCTGCACAAATCGCTTAAAAATAAAAAAATCGGGTAAACAGAAATGATTAGCGGGTGACAACCTTATACTCGATGATCATATCGCCCATATGAATGTCGCGCTTTGCATAAAGTCCAAGCCCTTGAATTTTCGACCGAGCCAAATACACGGTTTGACGCCAATCCTTTCGCATTTTTTGATAAAGAGTGTAGCTTTGAGAGTTGCTGCCTGTGAAATGGTTCCGAGCCAACCGGAACGCCGTGTAATACAAAATTTGCGTGAATGACCGAGCTAAACAAGATCAGCACGCATTTTTCTCAGAAACGCTCCATTTTTTTCAATAATCCAACATGTAGAGTTATGTATTGAGGTAAGCTGAGCGTCAACAAAACATTAACTGTTGAACTTACTAAGGCCCACTCAGATCCAAGACGGAAGTTAGCAAGTGGCGATTTGAGCGGGCTAGCTAGTACATCAGTAAAACGAGTTCAAGTCGCGATGCGCTCGGGTTCTCCATGCTTGAACAGGCGTCTTGCGTAGAGCGACTGAAAATTGAAAAGAGCTTATCAAAAGAACTGAAAATGGCGCAAACGATTGGAGGTCTAAAAGACGTAAAATAGAGATAATATTAATCGATCAAAGATTCACCTTGTTGAAGGCGCACTGGCAAGTGCACGTTGTTTATGCTTGATGAGAGTGCGAAATCTCTGGCTCACAGCGAGCGCAACCCGAAGGATTCACAGCAAGTGGTAAATCAGAAGTGGACTGTTTGGATGGCGGAACGTATACGTGAATAATCCGTCAACACCAGGAACTGGGAAGTCAAATTTATCACATACCATTCCCTTCTTCACAAACAAAAGGTAAAAAGCCAGAGAACAATATGTGTTTCGCAAGATACGCGACGAGAGAGGTCGAAAATGTGGTTTCGGAAGGGAAGAGGCCGTATTTGGTAGAATGAAAGGGGTGGCACTGTATTTATCGGGCGATATGAAATCGTGAGATTTGGGCAAAGGGCGTAATCAGAAATTCTACGCGACACCGTGCTTGACCTGAAAGAAGTGGGCCCACTGAGAAACTGACAAAAATATGAACAGAGGGGCTTTAGGGATGTTATAATTAACAATTTAGTGCAAAGAAAAACAGCACACATATGGTCAGCTTTCCATAACAATTATTCAGAGTCTGCCTGCCAACATTACCCGATTCGTGATTTTTGCTGATCCGATTCGTTCAAAACAAACAAATGTTTCTCGTGATTCCATCGCCAAATCGTAAAGCATCGGTTTGCGACCGTAACCGCTCGACTGCGTTAATCACTTGTGACCAAGCTTCTGGAAAGCGTCGGGCATTTTCTTACCGGTAGTGCAAAAAAAACCTAAGGCCAATAGATAGCAATGCAGAAACATACCAGTATGCGATCTCCTTCGTACGTGTGACCCTCGTGAGAAACGACAAATTTGGACGATGATCAACATCTTTGATGTGACAATTGTAGATCTCTCGCTTTCTCGCATCAGTGGGCGACCAAAACCATCGAGACACATGGTATCCATTCTGCAAGAAATACATGAATTACAAAAACACAACTACCTCTATTTACAAACTTACTGGGAATATGTGCGTGGCGTTGTGGAATGTCTTCAGCTGTTCTGGGAGAAGCTGTCCAACTTGGAAGAAACATAAGGCACCAATTCGTAGACAGAGCCGCGCGCATGAGTCAGAATAATCGAAGAGTCGTGACAAGAAGGCGTTCTCATCCCTTTCAATATATATTCGTCGGAGCGCCTCCAATGAAGTAACCATGACATCAGGACTGATTTCTGGATGTTTCGTGCAGAAGAAGGTCTGGAAACACTGTTAACCAGGAATACGGAAAGGGAAAAGTGCAACATCATTATGACAGGCGTTTCAGCGTAGTACACACTCCGTTTTCTTTATGAGCTGCAAATTATTTCCCTTCTGTCTCTTGTCTTTCTGTCCCTTAAATATTCTCTGAGCGCAAAGAGACTACAAATATCAAGTTCATTTCAAATCAAGACTACAAATTTGAACGAGTAGAAAAATTCTAGAGTTATAACGATAAAGTATTCCTTCCCATTCTTTTCTATGAAACACATTGAAAAATTGTGTTTTACCCCCCCCCCTGAATGCTTTAGTCTATGGGGACTGTTTCGAAGTTGGAAATGATGTCTGCGGTAGGTCGCACTGATCCTTGACTTTCCAGGCTCTGACGAAGGCGACCAAGCCGAAACGTTAGCCAAATAAAGTCCTCCTGTATCATCTTGGCCGTGGCTGGAAAACAATCTCAAAAAAGCATGTAATTATCTTAACATTCACACTGGACCCTGATCACGACTTGAATTATAGGACATGTCACACTAGTTACAAAAAATTAAAAGCAAACACATGGTTATTCCTTCTATAAAAACACGAAAAGTAATGTTAGGAGTGGCTCAAGTTCTTCACTACTTTTACAACTTGCTAATAATTTTGAAGACGAACCTTGTCCTTGACGAATTTCGCTGTCTGAATTTTCGCAGCACATGGAAGATGGAAGTTAACGTTGCAATCCACTTTATGGCACTGTACGCTAGCGCCAACTCTCCCACACAGATGACAAATAACACCAGCGGCACGAACAATTGCACGATCCACATGAAGTAACGCTCCAGATGTCGTTTCAAACACCTGAAAAACAACTTACTCATCAAATATTAACTCACTTGCTGAACAAGCAACAGAATCAAGCAAACCCGTGAAGACAAGGCAACGTATTTCAAAGTAGAATGAACACACGACAACAAAGTAGTGATAGCAATCAAGAACGTTGTATTTACCTCTGTGCTCCACATGGCACAATTCACATGTACCCAAAGGTTAGCGCTCAGATTGAGTAGTCGCCCGCAAAGCGCTGGATCACCATCACCAATGCCACCACAGAGTACGCATACACGTCGATCGAGTTCGAAAGATGTTCCCAAACCAACACCCATCTTTGGCGACAGAGCCAGCTCCTGAAAATAATAGCGAGCTAATGGAAGGTTTCTCAAAACGCTCTTAGACTTCATATTTCTGTTGAGGACAGTGAGCAAAAGATAGTTAGGATATCCAAGACCAATATTGGCTATATCGTTCATACAAAGGCAACAAAATTTCAGCTTCAGTGCTTATCTAACGCGATTGGCTCCTTATGGTAAACTCTCTTACAACTTTTATCAAACTTCTCACCTGTTTGGTTTGCTGAATTTTGAAGAAAGAGTGCAGCAGCTCGCGACTATACGCCTTCCAATCATCTCCCGGAGATCTAGTAGTATCTTTCCGTTGAGCTGCATCTTGGATTGTTGCTAGGTCAGCAACTCGTATGATCTGAAACTAAACAGCAACATGGTTCATGAATACTGGAAAGAAAAAGGCTATGTCAAACCTGGACGTTGTCTCGTCGACCCTCATCCATGACATATCGGGTATCACGAGGAGATGTCAAGAACGCATCGGGAGGCACCGCCGGAGCAGCAGGGAGATCCATCCGCATCTAAAATGATGATTCGGGATGTATGATTGAAAAATCAAATTGAAATTTCAACAAACTACTATAACTTTGTTCTGCGAAGATCAATACAATACAATTAACAGAAACGGTCAGCACCTTTCCCTGGTTTATGCACTTAGCAAAACTTTCAGCACTTATTTGCCGCAGCTTTGCGAGCGTTTCCTCATCAACGTGGGACTCGGCAGCTGTAAGCTGGTCGGGTGACAACGCCACCTGAATATTTTTTCTCATTATACATACCAGGTCAATGGAAATATGCCACGCATTTCTACTGAAATTTTCGTCACTCAAAGGATTACGCTGATTGGTCTTGGAATAGGTAAAAATGCTGCTATCTCTGAGCTTCATTTAATATTGCGTTCAATCAATATGCTCTTAAGGACGGCGGTCTTATACTTATTGGTGAGCTTTCGGCAATAATGCCATCATCAGACCAACCTTAAATTGCAATAATTACAGGGCAACAACAACGAACCAAAAAAAAACGAAACACCGATACATACCAGAAAATGAGAAGAATCAAGGGACCTATCGGGATGCTCACGAATGAAAATAAAGCGCCCCTTGGATTCCCAATTTCGTTCTCGAGTCACCCAGGTAGTCCAAATCCAAACATCGATCACTAACCACCGAAAGTTCACCAATAAATATGAGACCAAGAGCTTCAAGAGCATAGATAGTGAGCAAACCATCTCGAAATAGACAAAAGCAGTGAAATCTAATAAGCAAACCTTGCTTGCAGCAACGAACTGGTAGTAGCACTTCATTGAACAGAAACAAACGGTATCGTCCTTCTGAAGAAAAACCACAATGCAAATTTCACATGAAAAAAAGGTTATAAGCAAAGAGTAAAACTTCAAACACCGCCCAAACCTCGTCATCGCTCGGTGTCAACCCTAGCTGGCTCATTGTTTGTTGTATAAGCACAGCTTCCATGCTACGATCACAGGCGCGGCATCTTCCACCAGTGGTAGAATTTTGGGTAGCATCCGGAGGTTCGCGCTTGACGTTGTCTACACATTCGGCTAAAACGGATTGAATTTGTAACAGAGACAAAGTCGATTTGAGAACTATCGAAAGTCTCAAGGATCAGTCTCATTCCTTCTTGTTCGAGAAGAGCTAAATTTTAGGAGGAAAGCCAAGAGGAAGTGTCACTCAACTACGGGGAATGGTTCAAAAATCTAATCTTCGTGGAAGGACTCCCTTCCATGTCGACCAGTCTTTTCTAAAGAAGCTTGAAGGCATCGTTTAAAAAAAAGAAATACGCAACAGTGAAATCTTTTTTCTTCCTCCTGAACCTCATAAAGCTCACTATCTCCTTCTAAACTCCTACATCCGTACCTATTCTTACGCAAATATTGATAAAATTTTTCCGCAACCCAGTCCATGCACAACGGTCCGAATACTCACATTTTGTGGACGGCTCTGGTGAGAGAGGTGGTGTATCCAACTGATACTCAATCGGTTGTTCAACACCGAGAATTGATCTCAGCTGTTCGAATAATGCAGCTACACCTGTGCCTGGTGGGAGCGATGTTTCCTCTTTCACAACCAGCGACACTTCTACCTCTTCAACAGTCTCTGGTTTCTGTAATATGTGCAATGATATTCTGCTTCAGTTTGCAACAGATACTTTTGTAAAGTCAACCGAGATACGTCCCATACCACAAGAAGGTTGAATTATAAATAAAACTTTGCCCCGAGCGGGACACGAACCCAGTATTGTGAAACATTCCCAACGCAAATTGCGGCGTTGAAACAGCAATTAATATACAAATCGAGATGCACTGCACACTGGGCAGCTTGTAGCGCAAGCGAGAGATGCGGGTTAGACTGCCGTCCGCCGGGGGAGTTTTGTTCATAACCCAGATTTTTGTGAGAGAAGTCATTAATTCATTAAAAACAACGAAATGGAGATTTCCTGAATTTTCCGTGAAACAAAAGGCCACAATTGGCTCATTTCAGCAGCAAAAAAAGGTATGTATCAAGACACTGACCATGCTGAAGACCTTCCTGCGTGGTTCGAGTGGAATTGTAAACTCCGGGATTTTGCTTGCAACGCGCATATGACTCGCACACGACTGGCGATCAAGAGAATTAGCAAACACCGTCCATTGGTCAAATGAACCAAATGCTGCATCTTCAGAGTCCACTACCATCTCGTAAATTGGTGGTGGTGGTAAACTAAAACGCGGAACATTAGCATCTACTATCAAATCCAACAATGACAGAGAATTGGGTCGTACTTTGTGAGAGCTGGTAGGTTAGCTTGTGGAGCGAGATCGGACATCGAAAGGCTTAGCATTTCTAGGCATTCCGTGTCACGACCTTTACCGGTGTAGTAGTCATCAACAAATGACAAAGATAGATTGCCAAATTCTTTTCCCACCAACGCTCGTTTATCTGAAATAAATACATATCGGGTTCACTCAACCAAAAGGGAAAAGTTTCACGAATTGCTTGAGAATTTATAAATGCTACTGTGAAAAGCCTTTGCCACCGGTGAAATCTATCTTAAAGTAAAAGCTGTGATGAGGCATTCAGATCCATGAAGAAGCAGAGTCAGACTCAAACTGAGAAAAAGGTAAGAAATGAAAGGAAAAGTGTTCACGCTTATGTCTTCTATTTTTTCACATGATAGTGGGCACTAGGTTTGTAGGTACAGGCTTTCACAGGGAAACTGAAGAGCGCTCGCAGTTGGCAGATAGCAACAGCTTGAATATGACGTTTTACATTCTCAAGCGTTTATGATGAGATACGAAAGGCGAATTAGGCATCGTTGGTGCTGAACTATTGTTTCGCTAGCATTCGCGAGGAATGATCTACGAGGATTGTCAGCCTTTTCGCGTAAACGATGAAATTATGTGTGAGAAAACGTACAAGTTTCAAATTGTAACAATACAAATACACAGTAAACGTAGGGAACAATTCAACCATGTCTTCACTCATTCAACTACATATGAACGCCGAATGTTGAGCCTGACTTCTCATGAGTCCCTAATCTTCCCCTATTCTGCGCTTTCGATGAAAAGGCAAAAAAAAAATATGAGAGAGAAAAAAGTGATGAGAAATTAGATATATTTATGAAGAAATACGTAACAGAAATCAAATATTAACACAACAACCCACCTCTTCTGTCAGGCAGATCGCTAATGCCCATTGTGGCGAAAACGGCACCAGGATTTCGTGGCGCGGGTTCCATGGCTCGCTTTGGCAATTGCTCGCAAAGTCGCAGCTGAGTGTTCACACGCTCCACCATCAAATCGTACTCATTTCCCATTCCAACCGACTCAAACTGAAAACAGTTTGATTGTGTATTGTAACAGACACTGCAGACAATTCAATTAACAGTTGGAAGACCTACCTTCTTCTGCTGCGCTCGCTTCTTCTTCGGCCTTGGAGGTTCCAGTTGGTCCATTAAGTGACTTCGGTGCACCCTGAGGACCACCACCCATAGAAGGCATTTGTTGCCCCATCGCAGGCTCAAGCAATCTCTTCAGCATGCCAGAACCTTCTCGAGCTGGGTCGCGTCCGTCGAAATGCATAGACACTCGACTGATAACGTCATCCAAACATTCATAGACCTGCAAAATACAGGGATTCAAGCTAAGCTAGGAGAAAGATAAATCGCAGTAAAGAGAATAACAATTATAAGGTACTTCTTTTTCGAATGGAGTCTGCAACCGCTCATAAAGGATGCCACCAAGAACAGGTGCTGGTACGCGAGTCCACATATGTGGTCTAGGAACCTAAAAAGGTCAATTATAAAGACTGATCATGGATGTTGAACCATGGGTCATCATGGAAATACAAAACAATTCTACCACGCACTTGCATCGGAGGACGCTGCATCATGTCCTGTGGGGGTGGACCACATACAGCACCGTATGGAACCTGCTGAGGTACTCGCATTTGTTGGAACTGAGGT
>MU903151.1:0-12131 GCA_036418205.1 Ostertagia ostertagi | reverse complement strand
GCTATAATCCAAAGTTTGGCAATAGAAATATTAGGTCGGTCCATAAGTCTTGCAACAAACTACATTTAATGCTATAGAATTTTAGGGAGAACTCCTGAAAATCCGCAACATATTTCCTGACGTAGCATCAACCTTTGCAATTTCAGCCAACGGTCCAGCTCGTTGTCTGCTTACTTATTATGGATATTACACCGATTTCGCGAGAGGGCTCTCGGTGCCCTTAATTTTTACGAGTACTGCTTGGAATGTTCCGCAAGTCATGCTAGACCAAGGATTGGCCAGAAGATAGGCGAGGGCAGCTCTCTCAAACCACAGTGCAACGGCGCTTCACTCTGCTCAGCGTTGACTTTTTTTATTTGAAAATAACCCACACTCCAACCACCCTGTGACTGACAATCACGATGCTCTATCTGACGCCGTTGAAAAGGGATCTGGATAGAGTATCGATCATTTGCTAGAGCGATTCCGATGCGACAAGGAGACAGCACTGTGGCATCTCCAAAGACTTGTGAAGATCCGAAAATGTAGAGTTTGGTCCCCACGTGCCTTGAGCCCGATTCAGCTCCAAACACGATCTGACACCGTTATGTTCAAGTCGACTTACTAGGGATTCTACGATTGACCATCCATCACATTTGCCGAAGATGAGGAGTGGGTACAGTTTACTAACAAATGAACAAGCGGCGGTAGTCCAGCTCAAACGCTTCGGGAGATCTTATTGCTTAAGTTCAACCTCGTCCAAGTAGGGCCTTCTCGGATTTTTGGTGGAACACGGGAGGAGTTAGCTCTGGAAACCCCTCCGTGTAGATGTCGCAGTCAACGCGAAAGTCAACTATCCACAGCTCGAATGCAACGCTTTTAATACGAAAGAAAAACAAGGCAAAGTTTGCTTTTGTATGACACCGTTGAACCACCTCTTGCTAAGAAAATTCAGAAAATTTTTGAGACTCTAGGACGGGGAGTTCTTCCGTATCACGTTATAGCCCTGACCTCGTGGCAAATAATGCCCTTCTGCTCCCCTCTCCAAACCATCTCCTAGAGAAGAAAGCTCATCCTAACTATGATGATGTCAAAATCGACATCTGATCTTTCTTCGATCAGAATTCAGTAGAGTCCTACAAGGGAGGCATCGAGCAGCTACTAGTGTGTTGGCAATAGGTTGTAGATATTGATGGAGGGTAGCATGCCGGATGAATGGAACAAAAAGATAATGAAAATATTAAATTCAAAATTCGGCCAGTTTGTTGCAAGACTTATGGACCGACCTAATAATTATTTGCTCTTTCGCGTGCATATGCGGTGGTTAAGGTTGACTGCATCTGACAGGCTGGGCTTGAGCCAAAACTTCTCATGACGCCCTGTGAGGAAACATCCAGAGAAACATAAAAACATAACTTATGTCTCTCAGCGGATATCTACCCGCCTTAATCCTCGCTAAGGTACTAGTGTGATACGGGCTGGCTGTGTATAGCGATCCAGAAAGTTGAACGGAGCATACATTATACGAAGTTATACGAATTCTGAAAAATCGGACCCTAAACCCTGCAGGCCGAGTCATTCTGCTGAGAGCGTGATCATATACAATCACACAGCTGGTTTACGGTCTGTTGTGCTTGACTAGTTGACTGAAAGCTGTTCAAATATTTCATCCCGTTCATTGAGAGAGTTAATCCCGAACGAAAACAAACCAGCAAGCCTACTTCACTTACTAATCTCCCCCCCGCCCACAGATTAAACCCGCTCGCTATATCAGCTCCCCTTGAAGAATGTATCCAGGGCACCTCACATTGAGAATTTGCCTTCTGTCTCGAATCGCTGTCTTTGAAAGAACAAGCTGAGCACTCCAACTTCAGCTAAAAGGAGGGTTTCCACTGATAGAGGTCGGGGTCAAAAAATGAGAAATACATACTAGTCGAAAAGGAGGCGGTCCTCTCAAGGTTACGGGGTTGATGCTCTCGCAGTGAAGATCATGCTCTCAGCGGCCTATCACGGTGATACCCGCGCCGCCCGTGCGCGGTAGCAGCGCCCACGTCCTCCGGCCGTACTGATTGAAGAGGACGACACTCTCTGAGACAAAAGCATCCAAGCGGAACACGCTAGCAAAGACGGGTGCCCATATATCTTGGGTTGTGGGCTGTCTCTCGTGGTATTTTCTCCATCCCTGCACCACTAACCAACTCTACCTGATTTTTAACGAGGTACCGTTCAATCATGGACCGCAGCTTCCACTGGTGGCAATCGGGCAAAAGATTACACCCCTCACATAGCAAACAAGTGTGTCGACCCAGATGACTTCTATGAAAGCTGGTTGAAACGGGAAAAATCGCAGACTTTTTGAAACTTTTTGGAGTTCTACAAAATCACAATCTGAGTCTCTGGGAGCGGATGAGACCCCTTCGAAGATCACAAATGCGAAACCCTAATATTTGAACCTAGGATAAAACGAACAGTAGCCCTAGAGCGACCAGTTAAGCTATCGCTATTATTGTAGTGAATCGTTCTTTGCTTCTAAGGCGAGAAATTGAACGCTAAAGGCAGACTTACGACGAAAAAGCAACCCGTTCACCAATAGTTAGGATGGTGGTGTAAAAGAAAAAAAGGATAAGAACATGCCGGAGGACACAGAACCGGAATGGGGCCCTTTCTGCTCGTTGATTTACCGCCATTGATGCGCCTTGCATCGTATGCTCTCTTCACGCTAATGCTCTCGCTTTGCTACCTAATCACTTGCCGCGATAGAGATCTGCGGCAAGTGATTAGATAGTCGGTGGGCGTGCCGAGCCAACTGCGCCAAGATTGAGCCAGGTCGTCCTAGTCAAATTTTCCAGCAATCGCGTGTCAGTCCACACTCCTAGGAGGTCCGCCTGTCCTTCAACACAATGCAATTCCCCTTCTTTGCCCTTCGTTCTTATCGGGATCTTCCTTTAATTGATTTCCAAGAACTTGCTATAAAACACAAGTCCACTAACTTTGTGAACCGTCCGACCTAGGTCGTTCCCATCAAGATGCGCCACGTACACTACTTCCATGCAGAATCGTATCTACACTTTCATATAGATTTGGTCCTACTGGAAATTCTGCGTAAGGATAAGGATAAAGGATAAAGCATTTGCCGTTGATCAATCCCTTTTGGCACGCATTCTACTTCCATTTGTACATTCGCAGTGGCGTTTGAATGCGATGTGGCCTATACAATGACTTGCGGGGCCAGCCGATGTTCAAGTCAGTGTTTTTATCCTCCCAGACAAGTCTGGTACCAATTAACCGACCCCGGAGGGATGGAAGGCTTGGTTGGCCCGGGCGACTCACGACCCAGGATTTGATCCCCGGACCGCTCGCGTGGTAAGCGTGCCACTTGCCACTACACCACTTCCGCCCTATATAAAGGGAAATAATTGACATCCGTCAGCCATTTTGATGATAGACTAGATGACCTCGGCGCCAACAGGTTTTGGATAGGTCTCCACAGAATGTTCTGTACCTAAGCTCTGTACCCTTAACATGCCCTGTTCATTTACTAGCTATCGAACGGCCTCAAATTGTTCTGACCAAAAAAACTCAAAAAAACTTAAATATTGCTTGATTATTCGACAGAAAGATATGGACAAAATTTATTATATTAATATCCTACTTACTATAAAGCGCTTCGTCTGTCGTGTGTCGTGTGTCGTCGTGTCGTGTGTCGTGTGTCGTTCTGTATGTCTGTCACGAAATTCCCTAGCTCCTCGGGATCCACCTGGAGGGACCGGGTCAAGTGTGGGATGGGTGGGCAGGGTCTCACGTAATACAAAACACACATCAGCTAAGCGGAGCCCCGCCCACAGAGGGCGTGGCGTGCGTCGAAATGAATTGTACCGAAGACCAAGATTTCGATTTCAGTGACAAAACGACCTCGAAACTGGGCCAAAAAGTGGGTTAAGGTGTGCATTGGTAAGTCACATCGAATTAGGGAGACCCACCCCCGGTGGGCGGGGTTCTCCAAAAAAGCAGTGCTTTATGAAAAATTTCATAACTCGGTTGGGAGAAAGCCTACAGAGCAGAAAACAATTTGGTGTAAGGGAGCAATGTCTAAGGTGTTTCCTGCATACATGACGTGGGCGGAGGCCCGCCCAGAATGGGCGGGGCGCGCTCTGAAGTGTACAGCATTTTCTACAAGCCCTCATAATTCGGGTCGGGGAAGTCTTAAAGAGCCGGAAAAAGGTGGATAGAGGTGTATGGAGGAGTGGAGGCCAGCTGTCAATGGTGGGCGGGGCTTGACCAAAGTGGGCGGAGTTTGCGACGAAAATTCATAACTCGGCTCCAAGAAGTCCCGGAGGCCGGGAAAAAGGTGGATGGAGGTGGGTGGAGGAGTGGAGGCCAGCTGTCATCGGTGGGCGGGGCTTGACCAAAGTGGGCGGAGTTTGCGACGAAAATTCATAACTCGGCTCCATGAAGCTCCGGAGGCTGGGGAAAAGGTGGATAGAGGTGGGTGGAGGAGTGGAGGTTAACTGTCATCGGTGGGCGGAGCCTGACCAAAGTGGGGGGGGGGGGGGGGGGGGGGGGGGGGGGGGGGGGGGGGGGGGGGGGGGGGGGGGGGGGGGGGGGGGGTGCTCGAACCGTAATAACTTTAAACTACGGCCAACAAGTCGGCCGGACCGCCGGGAAAAAGGTGGATGCAGGTGGGGTGGAGGAGTGGAGGTTAACTGTCATCGGTGGGCGGGGCTTGGACCAAAGTGGGCGGAGTCTGCGACGAAAATATAAAACTCGGCTCCAACAAGTCCCGGAGGCCGGGAGAAAGGGAGTAGAGGCCGGCAAAGGAAAGGAGGTCAACTGCTATTAGTGGGCGGAGCACGCACATAGTGGGCGGAGTTTGCCAAAAGTGTCGTAATTTGGTTCCAAGAGGTCCCAGAGACCGGTGAAAAAAGGGGTAGAGGTCGGCGAAAGGAAGGGGGCCAAATGCTATTGGTGGGCGGGGCACGCACCGAAGTAGGCGGAGTTTGCCACGAGATTTATTGTCCGGAAGCAGTCCGGAGACCGAGAAAAAGAGGATAATGGTTGACGAAGAAAAAGAGGTTGAAAGCCGTCGATGATGGAGCGGATAGAATTTAGCTGAGAATTCAGATATTCGTAGTGTATCAAGCCAAATTTGAAATTTTTCGTCGCACCATCAAAATTCGCCGCAGATCTGTGTTGCGCGCGCAATGCGTGCGGCGCCAACTGGTATATATTATATTTTAGCAAGTAATAGAAGTTATAATAAATAATATATAGTAATCAGTCATACGTAATAGAATAATAATACCGATAATAACAACTATAATATTGGTAATATCGGTAATAGAAATGTCAACAATGAAGACCATAAAAAACGAAGGGGCAAAGGTGATGTAAGTGGCATGTGGCGTCATTTACAGGGGTGTGGTACCGGATCAAATTTTGGTACACGCACCGCCCCAACCGACCGAGGCTTCCATCCTGCGGAGCCGGTTAACTGAGTATTAAGAAGGCTGTCTGGAGAATAAAACAACTGACTATCGCCTGACCTAACACATTCAATGTTTAGACCAACATAATTCAATTTCACGATTTGAGTGGAAACTAACGCATGGCGTATCTTAAAAGAGAGGCTGATCAAAACCGAACACTTCTCACTTTCTTATGACAAAATTGATGTACAAGGGATGTTACAAGCGAAAGCAAAAGTGGCTAGATGGTGGCGAATTAGACACCCTTAAATAAATGTAATTTCGCCACTCATGTCGTCGTCAATTACAGAAGCTAGTCCCCGGTAATTAGATGGAGTCATCCTTCCCTCCAACCTCGTGCAAGCCTCGTCCTTGTCTCCGGTGCCCTGAGGGGCTGGAATCCCACGGTAATCGCACGAGGGCATGCCAATTGGGAATCGGCGGAACTTTCTCACTACATCTCGGCGAGGAAAATCAGACTCCTAGCACTCTTACTCTCTGTACTTCACCCACCACCTCAGGTTAGCTCGCCTACAAAAGCAGATACACAGCAATTTTAAAGCAGTAACGAAGGGCATATGAAAGTACTGAAGGCTAAAGTATGAAGGAGGTAAAGGACTCAATAAGAGCCGCTGGTTCGATTCCGTGAGAGTTTTGCTTGGCGCTTACTCGTACCCTCGGAAACAGTGAGTGAGTGGGACACCTCATAGAAAACTCGCGTGACGTAAGCGTTAGGGAGAGGAAAGGTGCCACAACCATTGTTCTCCTGGTGTTTAATCCCAATCCTGAGCTTAGTCCCAATATCACCTACCAGCGGTTTTTGAATGTCCTGTTTTGAATGACTCCCCCCCCTAAGGACATGAGCGCCTTTTGCTGAACCCTCTGTTATAATTGTCGCATGGCGAACTAGACAGTAAACATTGAAAAACAAGTCAAAGCACAGTGTTGGACAACCTCTTCTGAGATGCGCCATGCATTTGACTTTCACAATCAACTCGCTGCGATCCGTTTTGAATGCTGGCCTATACACGACGTGTAAGAGCTCAGCGCCGTAGACAATATTTTTGTGCCCTGAGACGACTTTGATCGCAACAAAAAAAAACCAGAAAATATGACGGGCTTGACAGCCTGAGTGGAACTCGGGTAGGATTCGACCCCAAAACCGTGCGCGCTGTAAACGACGCCATTGCCACCGCACCACTTCCACCCATCTTGACTACAAATACAAAAACTGAAAGACATAAACTAACCAACTATCTGGTACCGACGAAAACAGAGCCGCTTGCCAGTGAACTCGAAGTCGGAGGCCCAGTTTGCCGCGGTAAAGGTAATTAGGCGACAATTGATCCATTTTCTGAAGGGTCATAGATCAAATCGAGAAACTGGATTAATGTAGTCGAGTTTTTATCAACGCTCAGTAGACTTCGGTCTCCAATAGACGACGAAGCCATTCGTCTTCAGCGCTTTATTATTCGAACTATATGTCATTAAAATCGCGCCACCGTTGCGTGTGATTAATGTGCCGCAACACTGCCCATGACGAAGAACTATCGCGCAGGTTTCTTTATTGTGAGGATCAGCTGCAGCCCCATTGATTTTTACTAACAATCGATTTGGGTCGATATTCGTAGTGTGTTCAAAAATAGCCTTTTACTATGTAGTAATATGAGCTCGTAATAACTTCGTATAGCATATTGGATTCAATGGCGCAGGAATTTGAACAGAGAGAAACTGTTCCCCTTTTAAGGCCGATGTCAGACTTTGCGAATCGCGCGATTCGCTACTAGCGATTCGCGCGATTCGCTAGCGTCCGCGGTCGCGTTGCGGTACCAGCCAATTGAGTGATTCACTGGCCGCGACGCGACCGCAGACGCTAGCGAATCGCGCGATTCGCAAAGTCTGACATCGGCCTTATGCGAGTTCTCTCCCCTAAGCTAAGCAATTAAAAGAGAATCAAATAAATGAATATCTAATAAATAAAAAAAATACACATCAAATAGCAATACTTTTGAGTGGCTGTGGATTTACTTTCTATAATTTCCGAGTAATTTCAACAGTTTTTTGATCAATTATCCTGGTTCTCCTTCAAGCTTTCCGTAAAAGGACAAGTCAAATACTGTAGCGTGGTAGACGACCGGTTTTGCGAAAATCACCTGAGTTCCAATCAGACAGCAAATATTTTCTGACGAACTTCCGAGAGCCGGACTTCTCTCTTTGTGCGATTTAGTTGAGTCACTCTCTCAGTAAACAGTGGCTTGTAGGGAGGGTGTGCAGTCTTTTGGCTCCTCGCGTAAAGCGTCGACAATAAAGTCCACAAGATGGCCCGAAGTCCTGACTCATACTAATTGTACTGAAAAGAAACTAACTGAAACGAGTGAAGAAACCCGTCAACGGAGGGGGATTGAAGCAACGTGTCTGACTGTTGTGGATCCCCTAAACTAACCCCTTAAGCTTCAAGTTTCCGTGGGCGGACGCCCTGAATGGACCTAAACCCAGTATGATCAAGGGATACTGCTAGGTATGTTTACACGGATATTTCTAGGAAATTCCGTGGTGCCGTTTGATGGACCTTTTTGCACATTTGGAATTCATTGTGTTGACAATTTCACAAGACTGCTGGGTTACTTGGACTCAAAGTTGGGCAAAGGTGGAGCGGAATCCTCGGTGGTTTAATCCCTAGCACAACTGCCTGGAAAGCGAGAGGTGCGGGTTGAATTTCCGCCTGGGACATAGAGGTTTGCCCATAACCCAGCATTCTTAGAAACCTTTCGCGGTGCGAACTGCGGCATTAAAAAGCATCTACAGGCAAAACAAGCCAAAATTGTGTTGACAGCCTTAGGAAATAATGGCTGGTCACTAAAATGTGGTTGTTCCACTTAAAGAGTAAAACAAAAATATGGTAGCAAGGGGACCGTCAGTGAAAAAATATTAAGAGAAACTACCTGGAATGAAAAGAGGAAAAAGCTTCTTCAGGCGTTGGATGAGTCCACAGGATAGACAGCCCAGCAAAAAAAAATAATACAAGGGGTGGCGAGGTGAAATAAGAGATCCAGAGATAATAGAGCATAGGGAATGTAAGAGACGCAGACAGTTCCCCGCGTCAATACGGCCAGCCTTGTCACGCTCAATAAATGTAGTCAGGCAAACAGGGTACACGTGAAAAAGGCTATAGCGAATTACGGTGGCCATTTTGGGATAAAAACACTGACTTGTACATCGGCTGGCCCCCGCAAGTCATTGTATAGGCCACATCGCATTCAAACGCCACTACGAATGTACAAATGGAAGTAGAATGCGTGCCGCATCCCAAAAAGGGATTGATCAACGGCAAATGCTTTATCCTTTATCCTTTTATTATTATTTACAACTGATCCAAGTTCGAATGCTTTTTATGTAAAAAAAAGGTTCGCAGCCAGGGCTAGTATCGAGATAGCGACGAGTTTCCATTTCGACAATGAAGTTGAATGAAACCGGAGCTGGAAATGGACGAGTTTCCGGTTGCCATCTCTTTGTAAGCGGCATCGTTTCGTACATAAACGTATTGTGTAATAACTCGGTCGCGCTGATAAGCTCGTTGTTGCGAAGTTGAATTGAAGTCTGACCCGTCGGCCCTTCAGCCATATGAGGAAACCTTTTGAAGGCAGTTCTCACAAAGTAGAGGTTGCTATCTTTCGTTCTAAACTGGAGGTAGGTGCTGATTAGTTCCATATTGCAGTGGAAGGATGCGAAACAAAGTCCTGAAGCCCCTCGAATCGGGCATCTCCCTTTCTCCGTTGAATTGAAGCCGATTTAAAACCAGCAAGTAGGACGCGTCTACGACTTCGACTCCCAGTTCCAGGAATGAATAGACACGAAAGGGACAAATCGAAGATGCATGAAATCGAAGCCGCTCTCAGCCTCACCCTATTACATTGAACGTTGCGACGATGGTGGGCGAGACCTTTTTAGGCCTAGAGCTCAAAATTTGCCGCGAAAGGGTAACAAATTAACAGCATAACAAACATCTGACTTTCCTCTTGATGTTCTTGCGTAATTTCCCATAGACCTGATACCAACCTAGTACCACGCTCCCATCGAAGTGAATGTCGTCCTGCGCCGAACAACTTTTTTGTGGACTGAGTCACGTATCCTGCATCCGTTCAGAATTTAGGCCGATGTCAGACTTTGCGAATCGCGCGATTCGCTAGCGTCTGCGGTCGCGTCGCGGCCAGTGAATCACTCAATTGGCTGGTACCGCAACGCGACCGCGGACGCTAGCGAATCGCGCGATTCGCAAAGTCTGACATCGGCCTAAGTTGGAAAGTCTTGCCTATAATGTGTCATAGTCATATGGCGCCAGCCAGCATACAAGGCGGTGTATTATTCATACCTTACCTTCCCGATATGTTTCGTAATTAACTCTGCAATTCCAATACTTTATACAACTATTTACAACGTCCTAAAATGCGAAATGCGCTGCGCCTAACTCGTAGATCTGCCACCTCTTGGAACTGTGGTGTCTCCTCTGAGACCCGCTGTCCAAATTATTACAGACCCGCGTATTTATCACTGAAATTGCAGATATAAAAAATGAACAAAAAATGAGGTGTGAATCGTATTCTAAAATGCGTAACTGAGTCTTGGGACCGGCCAGCTTCAACTCCTATGGGGACATTTCGCCAAGAATCGCGTAATAGCCTCCCCGGACCGGGTGTATCTGTGTCCTTTCCGGGACAGTGGAATTACCCGGTACCCGGTACGCGGAGCCATTTAGAAAGTTGCGCACTTCAATTTGACTCTTCGTAGCAGGGCCTCTAGGCGAGGATAACGGGCGGCCAAAAATGCAGTCCGGCTTCACATGCATTTTCGACCGTATTGTGATATTTGACTAGCTTTTATGTGGCATATGTGCCATAAACATTAAAACGCCTAGGGTGAAACTCCAGTTCGGGGGGGCCACTCCATTGCTATCTTATCCGTAGTACTAGAGAGCAGTTCTTTGGGCTATCGAACACTACGGATAAGATAATAAGTGAACGACTCATTTCGAGCGTACTTTTGATAAGGACCGGTGGATGTCCTACATTCCACACTACCTGCCCACATCCCATCCACTTTTCTGCACAGGTGATCCACCCTGGAGCTCCTGCCACATCCCATCCACTTTTCTGCACAGGTGATCCACCCTGGAGCTCCTGCACCCTTAGCCCTTTGCGGAGGTGTCCTTTCTCCTGGTCCAGGACCGTTCCCTTGGGTCATGGCAGGCGGAAATGTGAAAACGTTTCAGGGTTTCTCACCCATTACACCAATATTTATCAGAAGTCTACTTTAAATGAGTCGATTACGTGTCGTGAGCCCTCTAATCCTTATCTTGAGTATTGGAGAAAAAATGGAGTGGCCCCCAACTGGAGTTTCACCACGAAGCTATAGAGAGATGCTTCTAGAAATTTTCGCCATTTTTTTATTAAACCTCTGAATGCCTGAAGTTGAACTGAAATGGGGTGGGCAGTATTGATGGCGCCAATCATTCGCTCATTTTGATTGAAGAAACAGCACAAAACTTTTCTGACTGTTCTCCTGCCGCAACTATTGTACCGACTTGGTCGCGGTTTCGATATCATGCTTTCAAAATGCTCCCCTCAATAGATGAAGAGGGGCCGAAGTGGTGTAGTGGCAAGTGGTATTGTTTACCACGCACGCGATCCGAGGATCGAATCCTTGGGTCGTGCGTCGTCCGGGCCGACCAAGCAGGGTCAACCGTGCGTTGGACAAAGTCCAACGAGGGGGTGGGGGGTCGTATTTGGGGTGGAAAAAGGGGGGTCGTATTTCGCGAGGTAGCGTTAATGTTACAGTAAGGGAAGTGATGATGCAGTTGGTGCCCCCCTCTAGGAAATGTTGCAGTGGGACACTTTGGGAGGATTAAAAACACTGACTTGTACATCGGCTGGCCCCGCAAGTCATTGTATAGGCCACATCGCATTCAAAATGCCACTACGAATGTACAAATGGAAGTAGAATGCGTGCCGCATCCCAAAACGGGATTGATCAACGGCGAATGCTTATCCTTTTTTAGCCTTCCAATAGAAGTCTCTACTTCCTATTGCTCTATTTATAATGGATGCCACGCGAAAGCGCTTGAATCAACGGTTCTCCCAAGAACAGTTTCTCGGGTTTTCTTCGCTACTCGAAGACAGAATGGCTTTTTCAGTTTTGGGCGACATATCCCGAACTCAAGTTGGCGTCGAGCCGGCTTTCATACCGGTGGGCAGAGATCGTACATTAGATTGGCTTGTGCGGGATTCGATTAAATGAGCCGTTTCCAGCGAAGTCATAATACATTTTCGCCCCACTGATCATCACTGCGCTGCCTACAGTGCAGTACGCAACCCGTTGAGGGATTTTTTTGAAATTTCTAAGCAATATATGGCGTTAATCCAACAGGACCCACGTTCGTTGAGGTCGGGCTTACCTCATATCCATGATCCACCTCAAATATATCCTAAGTCTACCCAAAAAAGCCCTCTATGGTGGGTACGAAGGAAGGGGGGTCAGTGGAAACTCCTGAATTTCCGCGACTTGTGCCAGTTTTTCTGGAATTCTTAACCTTTGTTTTTTGAATACCCTCTAGAAATTTGTAACCCCTTCTGGTGAAATGCACTCGACGGTAGCGTACTCTGATCTACGGCCCGTTTGAAGGTGTCTCCTGTA
>MU903117.1:0-11444 GCA_036418205.1 Ostertagia ostertagi | reverse complement strand
CCAGCGCGACTTCTGGTTCTGGATTGTCTGTGTCGTGCATGGTGTTGTTGGCTGGTAAATGACTGGCAAGTCAGGGCGGGCCTTTATCACTCTTGCCGCGCGCCTTTAGGTCTCCGAAGAAGAACTACCTCTGCAGCGGGCCCAAAAACCTAATTCGAGAAAGGTTGCAAGCCATGGACTCTCCGCGAGTTTTGCTTCAAACTTGTTAACGCATCACTCTGGCAGCATACTATGTAACACAAAGCGCAACTATCTGATCGTTTTCAAGAGCTTAAAATCCATCTGATCCCTTTAGAGCGTTGCAGAGCCCAGAGGAATGGTCACATAGAGGCCACACTCCAACAGAGCGATTCAACAGATTCAAACTAATCTAGTGCCTAATACATCATTAGAAATAACGGACGATGGACTTCCTGGCAACTGTTAGGAAGCGAGTCATTGTGGGGATCAGTAGTTTTTAGATTTTGGCTCAGAACACCTGGCTGTTGTAAGGGCAACGTCTCACCGACTATATAGAAAGTTATATTTGTAGTTGGCTCACCAAAGAACGAGAAGAGTCCTATGGATGTTGAGTACGCCCACGAAGAAAGCCTCTATAGTCTCAACGCAAGTGATGCAGCTACCCGAGGAAATAAAGTAGTATCTCTGAATTCGGCATGAAGAATTGGAAATAGATGATGTTACCGTCTGGGAGTATGATCTGAAATCTCATTTTCGAGCGTTGCATCGTCACTTGTCAACAAATAAAAATATTTCCCTCATTCGGAACGTATTGGTGTCCGTCTCTTCTCTTCCATTGTGCTCTCACACCTACCCTCTCCTCCTCTTCTCAGTGTATCACAAGCCTAAAGGAAGCGATCACGCGCTGGCTTCCACGCTGGATTTGCTACCCTCGCGTTATCAATCGATAAGGTGTGAGGCAGTAATTGTTGGACGAGTGTAAGCCCATGGAAGATATGATACGATGAGATAAGAAGGTGCGGCTGCTTGATAAGAGGTGCACTCCAGAATGAAAACGGGACGATAACGATAACGGTATCATATCTAGCACGCTCTTATCGCACCCCTTTCCACATCGATAAGTCTTGGTTTTTGCTAAACGGAAGTGGATTTCGGCGCCTTATCACTCCGTTGATAAGGCGCCACTGCCACTGAAAACTTCCACGTGTTTCTAACATTGGGGGCAGGACGATCGCCATCACGGTCCAAGTACACAGCTTACTTACTTCGTCCCCATCTATGAGAGCTATCGTGACCACTTTTTTTAACACATTCACGCCCTTATTAGCTCATATGGGCTGCCATTCGCTAATATCATAATTTTGTTGGGTATTTCTGTTGGGTATCAGTTAAAAGGTGTGGTCACGGAACTTCCTATGGAGACGATAGGAAAAGTGACATAGTGGATTGGGTAGGGGTGCTGCCCAATGGGATGACAGGTAACGCTTTGAGGGTGGGCAGTGGCGCCTTATCAACGCTGATAAGGCGCCACTGCCCTCCCTTGAAGCGTTGCACCTCCTGATCAGACGTAGAAGGAGATGCAACAGCACCGTGCTAGATATGATACGCTTATCATTCGATTTTCATGCTAGAGTTATCTCGTTCCGAGAACCCGTATCTTATTTATCTGATCGTATCGTATCTTCCACAGGGTTAAGCTCGTCCGAACACAGTCTATCTTCGATCTTATCGGTTGATTAAACGCGGAGTTCGGCGATCTACGTGGAAGCCAGCGTGATCGCTTCCCTTTAGGTAATTAGGGACACGGCGACTGTATGTTTGGTTATTCAGCACTACGTGATGAAGCCACCGTGGCAAAGGTACCGGTCAAGATTTGGGATAAGTCAGCATGGTCAAAAATGCAGAAACACATGCCCAGGGGCGCCAAGCTTCGCACAAGTGGGCCGTAGGCCACACGCCACAATTGGGCCGATTTCTAACTGCAAAGTTACGACATTCCGTAATGGCACGCTGGAAGACCGGCCAGGTAGCGTGAAAATGGGGCAAGTGTGGCAACAGAGTTGCTAATGTAGAATTTAGACAAGACCAACACCGCCGGTGTGCGACGTTCATTCTGAACAGGCGATGCTTCATAAAAACAACTCGATAACTCACGATGACGAGATGCTTATAAGCAGAAAGAATCGGTTCGGGAAGTTCAAGATCTGAGGCACCGATTGGTTTTTTAAGATCGGGAAGATCATTCATACGTAAAGTTGAGTAGCACGGAAAGAAAATTTGAGAAAATTAAGGCTATTCTTCTGCTGTTTTGAACAAGTAGCGATTGAGAACAACCCTCAGTCAAGGTCGAGAGCTTAGCATCAGGATTTCGGATTTCTCTCCAAACCTACGAGGACGCATGACTGGTTGACGTGCTATTTCGCAATAGGAAGGTTCAGAAGCATGGGGATCCCATTTCTGTGCTCGGTCTTCTTCAGAAAAACGCTTGCCGTGAAGAGGAATGATGCCAGAATAAGTAACGAAAGGAGAAGTAAAAATAGGTTAGGAAATCGATGCAAAAACTTCATCTGCCTCAGGGTGTCCACATAATTTTGATACAAAGAAAAAACTTTCCATGAAAAATAGTTCGCTAAGTTAGAACGAAATCTTTTGCCGAGAATGTCATTGTAGGTTATCGACCACTAGGAGTTGAATGGTGAAGGTTTCATAACACAAAAAGCCTTTAGCTGACTCCTGAGAATCGATTCCACATACCTTTGTAGGCGCACTGTAAGAACATATCATTACTGTCTTCTTTACTACCGGTCGACTGACAGTTGAGCGCAAGAGGGAAACGTTCCGATCTTGCATACCAAGACGCAGTAAAAGATCTACTTTCCTTAAACTCGTTTGAAAATGCTGACATTTCGAGCCCTTTGAATTTCTGCTGGTAGCATCTGAAGCCATGTCGTAACCCGAAAAACCAAGGAGCTGGATACTTCGGTACGATGTTTTCTGGCTGGTTTGGGCATACTAGAGAGAATACATTGGTGCGCCCACGGGAAGGGTGGAACACCGGTAATTGCTTGGCTTCAGCCTCAGTTCGCCTTTAAGCAATTTGAAGCAGAAGACAATGTCAATGTGGACGAGAAACCCGTCAAATTTGTAGAAAATTTGGGGAGGTTGTCCCAACTGATAGTCCATTCATTGCCGGTTCCACACTTATTGGTAGGCACTGTTGTGTTTCTAGCAACTCCACAAGTCTTTAACACATTCACGACGACGCCCCTTTTCCACTTTTCGGTCGCGTGGGACGGACGCGATTTTGTGGGCGCCGCCGCCTCACCACATAACCGCAGATTTTGTTTTGTAAATGAACAAAAACATGAATGTCACAAAATAATTTCTGCAATGTCCAATGCGTAAAGATTATCTAAACATATAACAGTAGGATTTCGATCAGAACGACAAATAGTGGTTACGAAAAGAGAGCATTTATTCACTTTCCCCGTGAAGGAATTTAAAAGCATTTTACACTCGATTACGAGGTTTGCCCACCTATCTGTCCATTCCTAGCGCCTGGCAAGCGATTATCAGTTGGCAGCCCATATGGGCTGCCATCGTCCCAGGAGCGCATGTTGTTGGCAGCCCATATGGGCGGCCATCGGCGTGAATGTGTTAAAACAAAAGTAGTACAAAGTGCGCTTGATGTCGCTCTCTAATGCGGTTCATTGTTTGTTTAATTGTAAGCTTTTAACAATAGTTTGAAATTCAATTTGATCAACTTCAGAATTTCTAGTGAATTTCTAGTTTCTAGTGCTAGTAATGTTTCATTCTTAATTCTTTCTCCCATCCAACACTAGTATGCTAGTTCAGGGAAGAAGGCTTGCCTCGTATCAAAACAGAACATATCAAAACTCGAACTGATTTGATACAGCAAAAAAAGTTACGGCCGGAAAAAGCATTTGGCCCAAGACTTCTGACGATTAGAGGTACTGTACATGGACTACTTTTGCTAACATATACTGAACGTCTTAAAGTGTGGGCGGCAAGAACTGAATTGAAAGTTAGCAAATGCAGCAAACTGTAAGAAGGTGATTGTCCACCACGACACCGCTGAGGTCCGACTATTTGTACTGTAAGAACCGTGCTCGAGAGTGAAGGAATGAAAGTAGCCCTTTTCATCCGAAGGATCCTCACGAATTCGATCTCCAGGACGCGCAATCGGAAGATTCGTTCCACCACTGCACTTCAGGAATGCCAACGCCTGGGTTTGGCTGAAAAGATTGCTTGTTGTTTTTTCCGATTCAGCGGGATTACGTTGTGTGCACAGGAGCTGCATCCTACCACTGGAGCAGTAGGAAAGAGGCTCTAAAGGAGCGCCGAGGCCTTGCCTTCCGTGACTAAGGGGCGCTAGTCCGCCCCAGCGTCGGGCGCCGCAATCCTTTCTGAGCTTCGTCACGGCCTGTGCCTCACCCGCCAGGGTGAATAACGGTCGAGGAACTCTTCGACCTCCGCTCTCTGCTGTGCGAGAGTAGAGCCGATAGTGAACGTACGCAGGCGGCTTGCGGGCGGCGAGAGTGCATATACGCGCTCGAGAACGTAAAGGATCAGGCAAAAATCCTGTACGTGCCGTTGAGGAATCCTCGAGCAGTATTCACCCAGCCACTCACCAGTGTGTTGCCAGCCGTATTTTTAGCCGCACCATTCGACTATCATTTTGATGAGAAATTCCACTTCGAGTATAAATCCTACAACTTTTCCATAGAATGCGTTATCAATCAAGGCTTGGCCTGCGATGGTATTATGGAGGATAGGGTTCAATATGTGCAGACGACCTCATGGTTGGTTGCTAGTTTGCCCATATTCGGAGGTTAACGGGCAATGGAAGAGGACTCGTTGTGCGCATTCTTGACGGAACTCTGCTTCTTTGCCACTGGGGCATTGTTCAGCACCCCCGCGTTCACCTTGAACTTAACCCAATGTTATCGTAATCCCTGCTTTAATTCTAACTACAGAAACGGGAAAAGGTGCCGTGTAATAAGGACTACGTGCTGTTACTCAGCTGGCCTTGTGGAAGAATAATAGAATAACGAAGGGCACAAAGGCATTAACATTAGTGCACTCCCTTAATGCTTCTTAAAGGACGAATTCACGCTGGAAAGGCAACCCATTTCAAATTAACTTAGGGATGGTGAGTGGTACACGAAAGAAGGAAGAACCATGAGAAACGGCCCAGAACCCGAGAAATGGGACCCCTTCCTTGCCCGTTGATTTGAGCATTGATGCGACTCTTATCGCTGTGCCCTCCTCAACATCACGCTCTCTCTGCTATCTAATCAATCCCACGTATAGATCTGCGGCGAGTGATCAGCTGGTCGGTGGGCGGAGATCGCCAGACCCGCCAACTTTGAGGCATAATAGGTCGCCCGAGGTCAAATTTTTCGATGCGAATTGCGCATCAGTTCGCACCCTCAGGAGGTCCGTGGGTTACTCAACTAGGTGAATTACTTCTTCCTCGACCTCCATTCTAATCGTAAAATCCTCCTTTAATGGATGATTGGTGTAACAGCAACAACATACTTTATTTTGTAGAAATCGTAGCGCAGTTTCAGCGCAGATGAATATTTCCTGTGCCACAATAAGATGCTGATATTGACTGAGCGTCGCATTCGTTCGTAGAAGACGGTATACGACCCAAATGTTGATGCAATAGCAATTACTGTAGCAATTACCACGCTCGCGTATTGTGCTATGTGACAAGCAACGACCATTTGCTTGGATGGTAGATTTGGCAAGGAACATTTGGTTTCACGACGATCATCTGAAGTGATCACCATTCAGTTACCTTCCATCTCTCTACTTTCTTCATCTCAACAGTATCGTAACTGCTTTTCGATTATCTCTTGTTACCGAAGAGCTCGCAGAGCGCGAACACCGTCTGCATAAGGAAGCAGCCCGTGGCAGCTTTACCATCGAGCGTGCATGATTATGTAAAGATAGACTGATAAAAAGAGACGTCAGAGCACGACTGGAATCAACTAAAAAGTTACAGACGCGTCAACTAAGAAGAGTTGCCCAGAAGAAATTCCACACCAGAAATAGGAAATGATAACTTGTCCTGAACCTGAATAAGAAGAAATGTCGTGATGTTTTAGATTCGGTGACTAAACCGCCCCCTTCCATGGAGTCAGGAACGGGTGCTGAAGCTTTGGACCCTGACCCTGTCATTTGCATGTGACTCTCTCTACAGGGCTCCACAGCATTTTTCCAAACAGAATTTTGCCTTTCCAACATATCGTCCAGGATTTCTCGACGAAAAGATCACTCGTTGTCGCCGGAGCAACGACGTGTCGAGTGAGGCTAAAAACGGGCCCCTCTTGGACAGGTCCACTTCCGGCAGTGGATTACCGCCAGTTTTGGCTAGGCGGTGGGGGAATGTCCAGGCCATCAGCATCTATGAGTGAAGTCGAAGAAAAATAAACGATTTATGATCCCATCTAGGAGCGTTCACACATTAAATCCACTGCACGCGACACCAGTTCAATTTCCAATATCGTTATCTCGCAATGACAGTCTTAAGGTTTTTTCATGAGTTTCAATTGAGGAGATCTGCTGCTTTCTAGCCTTGAAAGATTTCACGTCATTACCGAATAATTGCAAAAATGACTCATTGCAGCAAATCTAGTCATTCAGTATAAAACATGCAACCACGCTGTGGCGTTGCTGACAATAGATATATTGCGGATAGTGACAAGTTGCACTGCCCATTTCTTTATTATTAGAAGCCCTAAAATCGTTCCTCCTCTGCAGGCCATTCCTCATCAAGCCGTTCCATGTTGTTGCCTTTCCTCTCATTTTTGCTTGCTCTGTATATTACTCTTATCTCTCCTACGCAAGCGCAGCCGGGACACGCACAGTCGTGAGTAATTTTCAGTTCTCGTTTTTTGTTTGATTTCAGACACTCGAATTAAAGATAACCCTCCTAGTAGTTTTCAAAATAAACTCTTCTATTGATGAGGCGCGACTGCGACCTGCTTGCGAAATAATCGAGTCTTCAATCACGATAAGAACCTCAAAGAAGACCTCAATTTTCAAGCGGGCTCCGCGTTCGAAACATCATTCACAGCAACTCATTATTCCATATTCACAATGTTAATACGTAAAATACGATATAAACATCGCTTATTCAGGATTTCCGTAGACTGGGTGTATGATATTTCGTTGTAGCAGATTCACTATAACTGAGCAAGAGCATTCAACGTGCAGCAGTAATCCTTGACACACGCGTTGTCACTTTCCATTTTGTCTTTGCCAACAAGTATACTTCTAGCTCAGAGAGTAGGTTCAATGACTGCACTTCAGTAATGGAATATAAGTTCCACTCCTTAGTGGGCACGCAATGAGGCTGCTTGAATGTTTACCGTGTTTTCGATGATACCCTAATGTGCGACGCAAAATAGCACAATGATGGTTCTAGCACAATGGTGCAATTGCTGCCGGTAACATGGAGGCACTCCAAGAATTGGAATGATAACTCCAATTCCATTCTCGTTATCACAACTGAGACTGCCATGATTAGTGTTTGAAGGCCAAGTGTCGTAATTTTTGACGGCTGGGCAAGCTTAATTTGTAGGAGAATACCAATAAATTATTCATTCTCTTCGGCTAAAATGCCTGCTCTCACGTTCGCTGTCTGCCATCTTTCTACTACCGTACCTGCAGCTCTCGTTTATGAAATGATGTAAAAGCAATGGATCGCTTGTTGTCCCTAACGTCAATATGCTGTCTACACCATTTGGCAGGCAAGTTGGCAATACCTCGAAGCACGTTCTCATATTTCTTGCTTCACTCTTGTTCATACAGGTATTCCCTCGTCGAGGACTAATCATTAGCGCTCGTGTGGTACCGATGCACCAAGGTTATATGTAGCAAAGAGCTATCATTGGGTGTAGCTTCGCTGTCATCACTGTCAAACAATAACATATAAGATTTCGAGCATGTCATCGAAATTATCATTGATCAGATGGAAGAGTGCCTGTTGATCATGATCTCTCTCTGTATTCATTGACACGAGGTACCACGACCTAAAGCTATGCCTCAGTCATTTTCACTGAACCTGAAGATGTCCTTACTCCATATCTTAGTCTTTACTTCTCAAGAGAGTCCAGATTGATTTGCTATGTTGCCGAATTATTACTACGTTAAGACCCATTTTCCGGCAAAATAACACAGCTGCGATCTTATGCGACTCAAAACGCCGCTCACCAGCTACTACTTCTGAGCGGTGTATCCGCATCGAAGGCACAATGAGGGGTCAGCTAGCATGGTTACCCTTCTTGAACTAGGTGCGTATTAGATAGTGAAGAAAAGAAGAATAAACCACAGAAACCCCTGAAATAGAGAACTCTTTTTCTGGGCTCATGAGGGCTTTGGGAGGCAGAGAGCGAGATAGGAACAAGGGGAGAGGCAAAAGAATTAATTGACGAGAGATCTTAGGTGCGAGCGCGAGCGCATTTGGCTTATGTCGTCGCATCGTGGTAGGAAGCCTGAGTGTGGGAAGGGACCCCTCGTGAAAGTCAAAGGCATAGTGTATTTTGCTAAGAAGACAGGTAGTGATGACTCACTTCTTTATCCTCATGGCATTCAATAGCAGGACAGACGACAGCCGCTCAAGCGGTTGTGAAATTCAGAACCTTTTTTGGGTAGGATTTGGCCGGCTATTTAAAGGCTGGGATAGAGGAGGCGGGGCTAAAGAACCGCCAAAGCATAGAGTGCAATAGTGATAGAAGCACAGACGAGCTGTGATAAATGGTGTCCGGTTAGGAACCCTTTGTCTAGATATCCAGGGATCAAGTCCCTTCTTTTCTTTTGCTCAGAAGACAGGCAGTGCGTAATAACTTCGTATTAATCAGATTGCAGCGAACGTACCGAGCGTTGGCCGCGAGGAATGAACGTTGCCACCAGCGAATCGAAACTTTGCGGCTGCGAGTTCAAAACGACTGTACCAGCGGGTCGAATACTAGGTACGTGTCACGTGGACGTGGACGCCTGTTTTGGAAGTGGCTAAGAATGCCACGCGGATACAGTTACGATAATAGCCGAGTTTTATTGGCTATGTTCTTCTGACAGGAATACCAAAATATCGGATATAATCAACCACTTGACTACGTATACCATCCAATCGACCAAAAATACGATAATCTCAATCTAACTCCCAGTGAGAGGAAAAATGATAGCAAAGAGGCAACTCAGCGAAGCTCAATGAAGCTCGGTACGATCGTCGAAGAGACACAAGTGCAAAAAGCAAGGCCTATGTTTTTTATGGCCGTTATATAGGCGAAGCTTAGCCAGCCTTATCTGATCGCTTCATTTTTCCTCTCGCGTCGCATTAGAAAATTCCTTTCGCAAGAAATTCTTCGGTGCCCTCGCAAACATGACCCCAATCGCATGGCGCTTCGCTGCAGCAACTGGAAAGATATCAACAAGTAAGAGAAAATCCAAAAGTTCAAAATCGCGCTCCGCGATACTCCGGCCTCCAAGGGAGAGGTGGGGGTTGGGGAGGGATTTAAAAGTTATCCTTTATTCCCAGTCGCTTGCAAATCGTGGAAACCTCTTTTTCGCAGCCGACAGTTCCCGCAGCGTCTCATTGATTTCGTCTTCTATTTCCTCCGCCTTATCTGGCCAATCACAAACTGCTGAATGATGACCCATTCGAGTACAGTGGAAACAACGGTTCCAGAACTTCGGACACGTAGAGTCGGCGAGACAGCCTATCTCTAGACACGATCTTGCAGCGGTTCTGTTTTTTCAGAAGGAGCTTTCTTCGCACGCTGTCACGTATTTTGGGGCCAAGAGTCGCTATAGTGTTTACCGCGAACACCACAGAACGAGCACCGCATCTTTGACTCCTCGTCCTTGTTCACGCCATGAACGTACTTCCTTGTAGGACACGGGAGCTCCTCCTCTAGCGAATGGATACGCATCTCCAACGCATAGATCTTCAGCAACATCGTGCGTCTCACATGGTCCAGCGCCTCGGCTTCTTCAGGAGACAGTTCTGGCTCGTCCACTTCCATCTGTGGTCCTTCAGAATCTCGCACTTTGACAGCAAACCCATTTTCTTCAGCATGCCATTGACTTATCTGATCCGCCATCTTGTCGAGTGAACTCTGCATGACCGAAATCGATTTGGACAACGCTTCTTGAGTCGTTTCTTGCATCGCCCGTTCTTCGTTCAGTGCCATTGCCCTCATATTTCGGATCGCCATGTACAGCTTGTTGATATCTCTAAGTTCGTCGTCGACAAGAGTCTCCACGGTGTTTTTATCGATTGACAGTTCGTGCTCGTGGCCATCAGCGTCGTAGTAGAATTGCGGCTCAGATATCATCGAGTCCCAGGCTTTCTGAGAAATCTTCTTCGTCGCGATCAGAATTGGTGGTGAAGCATAGAGGGTTCTAAGGGTCTGGCGAAGGAGGAGGAAACGGAGTTCGCAATTTTCTGTTTTTTGCTCTAAAAGATGCGCGTCTCGCTCCAATTCCCCCCAGCGCTCATTAGACTGAGTAAAAAATGGAATCTCATTATGCAACTGATCCAGAATAGCGCACTGATACATGATATCACGACAAGTTGTCAACAATCTTCTCTAGAAGAGCCTCCGGCGCCGGGAGTTTTGGAAGGGCACGAAGAAGGGCTTTGTAATCGCGCTGCTGCTTTCTGAAGTCGTTGCACCGATCGTTGTGGCCCATAACTGAAACAATTATATGAAAATGAAGAAATTTCAGTATGTCTTGCCTAGGGGTTTGTTCTGGGTTTGCAAGGAATCGCTTTCTTGTCTTTCGCAAAACCGATTTTATGCATCTTACACATTTTATACAGAACCTTTTTGGGTGAGATTTTGCCGGCTATTTATAGGCTGGGAAGAGAAGGCGGGGCCAAAGAACCGCCAAAAAATAGAGTGCAATAGTGTAGAAGCACAGACGAGCTGCGCGGGAAGTCAATGGCGGCAGCAAGTCTGATGCAATAACAATTTCAAAAGGAGTAACATACAATACCAGTAAGGTAAAGCGATTTCGAGGGATAAGTGAAAACGAGGTAATAGTGAGGTACTAAAAACGAGGTAATAATGTAAATAGTACGACTATCAAAATATAAAAAAACGCATATTTACATTATACATATGAAATGGCGTTCACATCCACATTACAATCCTGCGTTATCCTTTATCATGACGCAACAATGAGTTCCATGTCAGACTCGGGGAATCGGCGATTCGCAACGTCGCGGTTCCAGCCAATCAAGCAATTTGCTAGCCGAAACGCAACAGCAGGCGCTGGGGAATCGCTCGATTTGCAAAGTGTGACATCGGCCGAACAGATAATGGCAGTTTGTACATGACAGCAGAGACACACGCTTTGTGCGTTGTCCTCTCATGAATTGCTTACATCTCCAATACTTGAATGAAGAATTAGGACATTGAATAATGAATACACAACACGTATGT
>MU903095.1:0-11686 GCA_036418205.1 Ostertagia ostertagi | reverse complement strand
ACTCCGGGACTCCTAGGAACCGAGTTATAAGCCTAATTGCAAACTCCGCCCACTTTGATGTAAGCCACGCCCATTCCCTGACATTTAGCTTCCCCTCCCCTCCTGACCTCTATCCGTTGTTTTCCGGTCTCTAAGTCATCTCGGAGCCGATTTATGAGCTCTTGTAGAAAATGCTGTCCGCTTCACGACACGCTCCGCCCATTGTGGGCGGGCCTCCGTTCACATCATGCGTGGTGGAAATACCTTAGGCATTGCTCCCCTGCACTAATTTCGTTTCTGGTCTGTAGGCTTCCTCTTAACCGAGTTATGAATATTTTCACTGAGCACCCATTTTCTAGAGAACGCCCCGCCCACCGAGGGTGGGTCTCCTCAGTTCAATCTGGCTTACCAACCCACACCTATGCCCACTTTTGTCCCGGTCTCGAGGCTGTTTTGTGACTGAATTTGAAATCATGGTCCTCAGTACCACTCATTTCGACGCACGCCACGCCCACTGTGGGCGGGGCTCCGCTTAGGTAATGTATGTTTTTTACTTCTCGAGATATGGTACACCCATCCCAAACATGACCTGGACCCAGTAGGTTGTTGTCCGCTTAATACGGAATTTCGTGACAGACAGACTTAGCGCATTATATATAGTAGGGATATTCTTTTGGGAATGCGGTGACTTGTTTCAATTTGGCGTCTCGGATGGGTGAAACCCATACACAAGAAAGGGCCCAAAAACGACTACCGTAATTACAGGCCTATATGCTTGACATCTTGTGTTAGTAAGGTGATGGAAAGAATCGTTTGTTCCCGAATTAAGCAATATCTCTTGCAGAATTGCCTTATATCTCCACATCAGCACGGGTTCCTCCCTAATAAATCCACTCTTAGTGCTCTGATCTCTACTATACCGTTTTGGCAAAAAGCACTCGAAGGAAGAGTCTGTGTTCGTTGCATACATTGATAGCAGCTTTGATTACAATCGCCTGCTTCTCTTATCTTAAAAATAAAAGCACATCGGGATTTCGGGGTTATTACTGAACTTCCTCATGTCATTTTTGCACGGAAGGAAGCAAGCCGTTATTATTAACAATGCGATATCGATGCCGTACGAAACATTTAGCGGAGTGCCACAAGGCACATGTCTAGGCCCCTTGATGTTTTGATATACATAAATGATCTTCCACGTGTGTTACCCGAATCAGTGCATTGTACGATGTATGCCGATGATGTCAAATTGTTTACCATTGGGGAGCCCTATACACTCCAGCTTGCTCTTGAGGCACTGTGGCAATGGTCCAAAACATGGGGCTTGGAAATATCTTCTGAAAAAATTATGTCATGAGAATAGGAGCTAACTCTTAGGAGTATTACCTTCCTACTCAATGGTGTTCCAATCAAGGAGCCCCTATTTGTAAGAGATCTGGAACTAAATACGACAAAAACTTGTCTTTCGAGGAATACATCTTGAATATGATAAATATGGCCAAGTCGCGATCTAATTTCATCATTCGAGCTTTCTCAACTAGACATATAAAGATACTTTTCACTCTATTCACTACTTACGTTAGGCCTCTGCTAGAGTACTGTGCGCCTATCTGGTCCCCATCAACTCGATACCTTGTGGGCCAAATTGAGCAGGTTCAAATGAAATTCACTGAAAAAATATTCGCACGGGCAGGCTTTTTTCATGTACCATATGAAGATCGCCTCAATTATTTGTCCACAACGACACTTGAGATGAGAAGAAAGGTTTTGGACTACGATCTTATGTACAAGCTTACTTGGAGGGAGATCGATCTTGAGCTCGATACGCTTTTTAGGATATCTGGAACCATAGGCGTTACGCGAGGGCACCGCTTTAGAATGCTGAGGGAAAAGACTCACACAAGCGCGTATAGAAACAGCTTCTCGCAAAGGGTCATATCGTTGGAACACCTTGCCAGCCGAGGTGGTGTATTCAACGTTGTCGCGACAATCTTGTTCGAAGAAAAGTAAAAAGTCTGAAAGTCAACCTGTTTTAGTGACTCAATAGTCTGCGCAGTTGCGAACTCAAGTACGGGGCCGCATAATCGTTTGTATCAATCATTTGTAAGCGCAGTTCTCTTGAGAACTCAGTCCTTTCACTGTTCTTACAAATGTTTCAGTTCTTTTGCTAACACATGCTTTGTTACTTCAGACTGTTTACTTATTCTTTTCATAGCTTTTCATCTAGGCCCCAGTTCCATAGCGTGGACCATGGTGTGTTTGAAAGGCCCCCTCCTAACAGGGTCAACCCTGCGTTGCGCAAATTCCCAAATTTTTACGACCCCCTTCCTTTTCGGGGGGTATCGGTACGACCCCCCATATTAACTATCATGTCTTTCACATAATTTAATGCTCATCAATGCTCATCAATGATGGCAGTCACCAACATGGAGAAGTGGTGGACCGTGGTCAATCCGCGCGCTTTGTCTCGCTCAGAGGAGGAAATCGAGGCAAATGAAGTTTTATTCATTAAATAGAAGAATTTTTCAAATTTTTGCGTAAACCAATACATCATTTTAATCGTAAAGATTTCTACTTTCAGAAACCCACCAGGATTTTTTCGATCTCTCAACTTTCCTTACCTTATAATCTGAAAAACTAAACCTTGTAGCAATTACATTGCAATCCAAACCCCTCCATTCAGAAGGTTATATTTTCTTTCAGAAGCTGTTTCATGAAATCGGACACCAAAATTTTGAAAATATAAATAGTTTTCTTCCTGAGGAGTATTTGAAATGTTGTGGATGTTCAATATTTCAAAAAATCGTCCCGTTGTTCCGTTTTCTGTGCACACGCGAGTTTTTGACATTCAAACATTCATAACTTTCTTCATAATCAACTTTTTGCAAATGTCTAAGGCTAATTAGAAACTAGAAGATTAGAGCTTTCGAACAAGCACCTGAAAATTTTCCAGCGATCATTTTTTCAAAAAATAGTCCCGTTGTTCCGTTCTTGGGTGGTTTGGGGTCCGATTTTTGAGAAGGCGCGAGTTTTCGACATTCAAACGTTAAAATTTCATACTCAACATTTTGCAGATGTCTAAGGCTAATTAGAAACTAGAGGATTAGAGCTTTCGAATAAGTGCTAAAACTTCTTGAAATAATCACTCGCTCAAAAAATAGTCCCGTTGTTCCGTCAATTCCACCTTGATTTTTTTCAAGCCTTTTTCCTGGACCGCGACTATGCAGTCTTTAAAGGCCCATAACTTCCTTTGAAATTAATGTGATGAGAAGCGGTAAAGATTGTTGGAATCCACTCGAAGAGTACTTCATAACAACTGTGAAATTTCCCTGAATTCCTTTTCTGCCTCAATTTTCCTACAGCGGCGTTTCTACTCAACGCATTTGAAAGTCTTCTGTTTTCCTGAAGAAGGTGTTAGTATCCTGATTGAGTTGTATTGTGCTGTTATATGGCACTCTTGTTTCACTTTCCCATGAACTGCTCTACACTTTGTTCTCCTCGGGATTTCAGGAATGTTTCATCATCGAAGACAGACCATGTTGTTTTTGCACTACACTGTAACAAAGTTTTTGGCTATTGTCTATTGCACTCTTGATCGATGCCGCGGAGCAAAAGCGCCGGCCGGATAGCGTTGATTAAGGATAATAAGCTGATGGTAGACTATAATGCTCTGCATGCTTTAATGCTCCCATGGAGCTCATGTCTGTGTGACTCTCCGACAGCGTGCAGAGCTCCTGGAGAACATTAGAGGCTGAAAGTGCACTCCCGGACACTGCACTTTTCAAGCCGTCTTGCAGCCCGTTTGTGGATACGACCCCCTCCCTTTTCGGTTCGGCTGAAATACGACCCCCTCGTTGTTCTTTGCGCAACGCAAGGGTTGACCCTGCTCTAAGTTGGTATCCGGTGACGCTCTGACTTTGCAGTGTTGGCGGGCCGTCACTGACTCTCACCAACGCGATGTGCTCGACCTTTCCCCTGATGACACTAGACTGACTCTTTAGTCGTTCTTAACTGTATCATAATCATAATCACCGTATCATACTAAAGTGCGATGGAAACTTATAATACACCCTGTCGTGTTTGTGATTTGGAGGAGTTGTTTGTTTTAGTGAAACTCTATTCATATACTGTTTTGAAGCTAGTAGCCCTGCCTCATCGCAATGGCTCAACGGCGCCTCCCTCCGACTGAAGTACCTTTCGTGGCTGAGGCGATGTTGTATGCTTCACGGTGTTAATTTGGTTACTCTTTTATGGCAGCGCTGATAAGCCATGTCGACCTCATTCCACATGAGCGCAATGCGTTTTCAAGGAATCACCATTCACCTGCATCCTCGAAAGCAAGATCTGTTTTATGTTCTACTTTCTGCGAGTGTCTTCGTAGCAGTACTTGAGGTAAGTTTCACGAATTTGGGGAAAGCTCATTTGTGCTTAGCTGGGACCTGTGTAGTTACAAAACACATTGAATGCATTCCAATTGCAGCTCATCGCTCTTCTTCCGAAATGGCAAAGTCGTGGTTTTTCAGCGTGGCTTTCTACTCCAAACAAAAGCCAGACTGGTTGTTCGTTTGCTGTTCGCTTTTCGACAACTTCGTCATGTTCGTTAATCATCTAATCTTGGGGAATTCGTCTTATCAAATTGAATGAAATGGCTGCTGTCACTTTTTGAACCGCGTTCTATCAAAGGGAAATGTTTGGAGTTTGTGGCAGATTCGATCGCGCTTCCTATTCTGTGCAAAACTCTAATTGTTGTTTCCAAGAGGAAGTGTAGAGGAAAAGGTATGGCGAAGATAAAACAAAAAAAGAACCTACCATTTTCGACCAACGTGAACCGCTCGCTGCACGAAGAACATCGAAGGGGTCGTATTTGCCAATCGGAGAGGAGAGGATAGCGGCTTCAAGTACCATTCGCAAAATTAGAAATAGCCAAGGCGTAGCTAAGTGGCAAACGAGAACAGTCTTTCAACTTACTGCGACTACACAGCACAGATGATTAAATGGCACATCCTGGAGCGAGATTTCTCACTGGATATTTCAGTAAGCACAAGCGAATAATTTCTTCCAGAGAAACTCCTATGCTCCTAGAACAAATCAAACTGGAGGAAAGGGCAGCGAACTCGGCTGATTAACCCTCTAGATTACTAATAAGAGCTCATGCCAGGATAAAGGATGTCTGTCTAAGAATGCTCAGCGTCAGCTATATGGTAATGATCTTTCTGATTTCAGTGATCTTTACCGCTTCTCAATTTACCAACTTTGAAAAAACTTGCGGCAATTTGAAGGTCTGAAAAAGATGGCAAAAAAGCCATTGAGGGTGAAAACGGAACACCTGGATGATTTCTCGAAAATGTGACCATTTAAAAAGGTTCCAGTATTAATTTGGAAGCCCTAACCCCCTATTTCTAACTAGCTTTCAGAAGATGCGAAAAATTAGTAATGAAGGAGGGTATTAACGTTTATAAAAAAATTAGAAGATTAGGTGATTAGAGCTTTCAAACTAATACGGAAACTTTTCTAAATATTCACGCTTTCGAAAAATCGTCCCGTTGCTCCGTTTATCCCTCAACGGCTCTTTAGGCCATTCTTCTGAAACCTTCAAATGGCGTTTTTTTTTCAAAGTTTGTAAACTGAGAAGCGGTAAAGATCACTGAAATCAAAAATATCAGCACTATATAGCTGATGTTGAATTTTCTTGAAAGGACATGGTTAATCAGCCAAATTCGCTGCACATTCCTCCACTTTGACTGAATCTAGGAGCATGGGAGTTTCTCTGGAAGAATTCATCGCTTATGCTTACTGACGTTTTATCTTTTTTGTTTTATCTTCGCCATACCTTTTCCTCTACACTTCCTCTTGGAAACAACAATTAGAGTTTTGCACAGAATAGGAAGCGCGATCGAATCTGCCACAAACTCCAAACACTTCCCTTTGGTAGAACGCTGTACAAAAAGCGACAGAGAAAGTATACAAAAAGTGGCAGAGAAAGTAATCTAACCTTCCCGTTTGGGTAGTAGACGCTGGAGGGCGAAGAAAGCTCGAATATAGGTCGCGTGTCGCGGATGAAGTATTACAAAAAGTGGGTCAGGAGGAAAGTTATTTCGTGAAAAAAAAACCTGGTACTTTTTCGAGAGCGCTGATCTTCTAGTTTCTTTTCTTTACAAATCTGCAAAAAGTTGGTGATTAAGGAAGGTATTTGCGTTGGAATGATGAAAACTCGCGTGTACACACAAAAAGGAACAACGGCACGATTTCTTAAGGATTGAACATCTGCATTAGTTTTAAAATTTTCAGAAAGGAGAGTGTTTGGAGTTTTCAAATTTTATTTGTATGTTCATCTGGATGAAACACCGCTTCTGAAAAAATAGTTTGCTGAGACTTTTTTTCAACGAGCAGTTTGATCGTGATAGAAGTTTAAGGGATATTATGTGGCGTTTTAGGTTTGTTTTCATACAGTTTGCTACAAAGCGTATAGATTTGACATGGTTACGAAAGATATTTGGGTGTGAGAAACTGGTGTCTGTATGAAGTAGAAATTCTGAAATTGCAATTAAACTATGCAAAAGCACTCGAAGCTCGGCTATGATTCGGACAACCTCCCTTTTGTCGTCTGTTTGTGTGATGGGTGCGCACCTCACGGACGTCGAGCTCTCTAGAATTCAGCAATTTTTACTAGTTTCGCAGTATAATGGCTCGAGATTTGGTGATATGCTCGCTAGCGCCACCCGCCAGCACTTTGCGCGAGGCTCGACACTTGGGATGTGGGCGATAGTGGATTGCATAGTGGGAAGATCGTTAGGTTGTTTTGCTGGTTTAACAATATGAACGACTGCTATCTGCAGAAATTCTCGATTATCCGGGGGTCGCTCTATCCTTATAGGTTCTCTGCCTCGCTCTGGGTAATCTCGCTCTGTTTGCTAGTTGTTTTGAAATGGTGAGATGACATATGATGTAGTTTCGGCTGTTTTGTGAGGAATTTGTCTTGCGTCGATGTGGGTGTGGTGTACGGTTTGGTTGGGTCTCAGTTTTCGTGCGTCCTAGGTTGTGGTTCCTTGGTGGTTGTGATGGTAAACTTCATCCTAGACACTGCAAATGATTTGCATGCGCACTCGCTCCTCCTTGATGTACGGCTCAAGCGTTAGGTATAATCAAATATTAGAGCCTAGTGTGGTTTAAGTGGAGTCTTCACGGGTGTAAAGGCCTCACCTGATTACTACAGGTCAGGAGCGATCTTAAAAGATCTTCCACGGAAAGAGTGATCATTTTGTCTTGTGTGTAGGATCAGAATTATCGAAACTAACACTTATGTTCCGTTCTTTTTGCTATGCTCATGAGGCCAGGGGCCTAAGGGGTATCGTTTTTCTAAAGTAATGGAGGCGGAGCTTTTACGCGTCGTTGAAGATGTTCTACTACATGGGTTCATCTTCAACGATAAAAGTGAAAGAACTGGACAAATTGTCTTTCATTGTTATCTTCGGTGAGAGTTTTCTGCGGTGAAGGAGATCGGAAGAGATGTACGCGTTCAATACGCCACGGAAGTCTGTGACATATTGCTGGCGACGGAGGCTGGTTGTCGCTTGTCTTGGGGAACGGGCAATTTAATAGAAACTCAGTCTGAAGTTTCGAGCTATGGGATCTCGCATGCTCACGATTTACTGTATTGGAAACTTTCCTACTTTCTTATCGATATCTGTATTTGTTTCAAAATCGCAGACTCACCCGTCTTGTATTTTGTGTGTCGATTCTGTTTGGAGTGTTTCGTTGTTTACGTTAATTTGATTAGTTGTAGTGGGGTGCAAGATTTGTATATTGAGTGTTCTCTTAATGTGATGTTAGTAGGCGGCGTCATTTAATAATATATATTGGTCTTTGATGCATGTTGGTTTTGATTCAAGAGGTATTTGTTTTCGAGAATCTTTTTTCTTGAATAAGTGGAAAATTTAGATTTGATCATAGTCCGGGCACTTAAGCTTCTTTTTCCTGTCTTTTCTCTCTTCAAATTCATTTTCGTCGGAGGCTGATTGCATGGAAGATAGCACAATTCATGGCTTCTTCATTAGACGAAGCCTATTAGGAATCACGAGATGTCGTGGAATGTCTAAATAGATTTGTTTGCTTTGTTCAGGCGCATGCAGTTGATATGAATTTGATGAATTATTTATTCAACGTTCCGAGTTTTCCGTCGGTGTCCCAATGCTCAAAAAACATGTTTCTTGACAGAACTTTAGCAAGCTGTTTCATGCTTTCTGTTGTAAGATCGTTTTTTTAGCATTTAGAACTACATCAAGGTCTCCATTTCTGCTCGTAGCAACAAATGATACGAGATGATCCTTTTTAAAAGCGCTTCTCAATGATAATTACAATACCGTACTAATGTTTGTTCATCGCGGTTGGGCGTCGAGAAACGTCGATGTGAACAAAAATTGTAGCGGTTTGTATTCTCGTGGAAGGCAAAACAGCTTCCAGGGCTACAGAAACTCAAGGAAATACCGTTTGCCGATGTATTTCCTACGTTGACAATTATGCTCCCGAATGGATGTCAAAGCTGAATTTGTACTTACTCAAGAGAACATATTCTCTAATGAAACTATTCTTGAATTTATATCTCATACTCACGTTGGGATAAGAGCGTGGTGAGTGGTGATTGAGAGTCGATTTAGTGTCTGAGTTTATCCGCGCCCCAGTGCACAAGTTGCAGTTACGGTAACACAAATTCCCTTGTTTTTTTTACCGTCTTGCCCTCAGGGCGGACTTCTACCCATTCCTTTGGCTCCGCCCCTTTTACCTTCGATTGCCCATGGAGCGTAGTCTTTGTAAGTGTTGTGTGTCTTTGGAACGAATTATTTTGCATGAAGCTTGGCGCGTTGCTGTTCTAGTATTATATGGTCTGTGTACATTCATGTTGAGAAAGAATGCAAGAGACTTCCACTAGGGATTCCTTCAATCGATGAAATTTCTTGTAGCGCGCGGACTACCTCTGTCCACCACGTCTCCATGTCGGTGACAGCCTACCTATGATGGGCCTCAATATGTCAAATGACCTCCGAAAGGGAGGGAGTCGTAAGTTGGAGATTTGTGGCACGCGACGTGGCGCGTGTTCTAACTTCACTGCTCCAAATCTTTTTCTGTTTATACACTTTCAGCTCTTTACAAACAGATTGTGCCGCAGAATGGCGAGAAGCTCTAACGACTAGTTGAGTGAAACTTACCAGGCACGTCTTTCAGGACATGTTCAGCTTTCACGAAATAGTTTCTTGCATGAAATCTTAATACGTGCATGGGATAGACTGTTAGTATTTTTCTGAGCGGCCAATGAATTTCAAAGGAGTGAAAGAACTGTTCGAGGTAACTGCCAATTTACGCTTTTGTGTGTGCATCTCGTTTTGAGGCATGAGGATATCAAGAGAGGTTTTCGCCAACGCGTAATTGAAAAAACGCGAAATGTGTGCAACGTATCTAGTTGCCCAGCCTGTGTGAAGAAAGGCTCAGGATGGCTTTGTTCGTACGTCTGTGCTGTACATGAATCTGTCATGGATTAATGATAGTGGTCGGCGTTTGCGGTTGGTCATGTATAGGGTTAGGGGATAGATTTGGATTGATCGGGCGTATATAGTTTCTTGCCTTTTGATGGATTATTGATGATTGCGAGAGACTTGCCTTCAGCGGTCTGTTAATGTGATCAGGGATCATAAATGCCCTATGAGTCTTCTTTGACGATTGGAGGAAAGTTGCTGTGGCGATAGAACTAAAAACAATACGATAATCGTGTATAAAGCTTTGACCTACCTTGATGCCTATGGTTTAGGGGAAAGCCAGATCTCGACGTAATATCGAAAATCGACCAGCATTAGGACAACACTTATTTACAGGGTGGCCAAAAGATGAAGTTGCTCAATGTCAGAGTTAATCTACTTTTTTCCAGAAATGAGGCCTTGAAACTTATATTTAAAGACATTCAATCTATAAAAGGTTACATGACAGCCTTCTACCGACGACATCAGAAGATTTTCCCACGGAAACATGGTTCACGGTACGAGCTCAACGAGGTCGTCGAGGTACCATAGACCATTACGACGTCCCTGAAACGCTGGTCAAAAGCGGTTTTGCATAGTCACAGCTAGTGTCTCTGGGAAGCTATTCACCAGTTAATCCATTGAAGAAATTATGTAGCAGCTTCAGGCCGGAGCGATTACGGTAAGCCTCGTTGAGCTCGACGGTGGCGGCAGATGACGTCATATTCTGAAGACGGCGGGGCAGTGAAGGAGGGCCTGCTTCTGTTTACGGGGGAACACCTAAGGAATATTCCGCCGTAAAACTTTCATTAACATCGGCTCCCTGTGCGACGAAAAGTTCGATGATGTGCGCCATGGGCAAAGTGTCTCTTTTTTTTGGCCACCCCTGTATGTACCGGATGCCATGGAGATGAGCTCGACGTGAAAAATGCGTGGTACGTCCTAGTGATTGACACGGAAACCAAGGTTTGCCTACGCAAGGCGTTCCTCATGCTATATATTGCGCTCTTTGAAGCTGACGCCATCGGCAACGGCCAAGCATGGCCAAGAACTCAATCTGCCCTTGTTGACAAAGAGGAGAACCTAACGCCATAGTCATTAAGTGTGACCTCTCAGACATCATCATCTTTGGTGTCTCCCGTTGTTCGTTATTTGAAAGGTTTCTCACTCCGTGAGCACGACGACAAGGGGATCGCCTCCTGACATCCAGCATTAAGCCTGAGCAGCTACTGATCTGCCCATGGATCGAAAGACCCTGATTACGAATATATTGTTCGTTTAAGCGTGAACGGCATCTGACGTCACTTTGACGCCACATGGCGCCACTTCGGCGCTCTTTTGGTGTTCCGAATTCCTTCACTCGTTTTTTTTTAGCAAGCTCAACGTATAAAGGTTGCTGATAGTTCTAGTTATAGATGCGACATTGATCGTTCACTATTTTTTTGCTAATTTTGAAAAGTCAACTCAAATTGCAGAAAATTTTTGCAACGAAGGTTAGAGCCACAGACCACTTCATCACCTCTTTTTTGACATTTACGGGACCGGTTAGAAAGAATGAAACATGATTCGGTGCACCCTGCATCTGCTCCTATATATCATGCGGGCAACTGTTTCGGGAAGTGAGGTATTTTTGAAAGACGTCCCCGTTTCACACCACCGCATATTTGTCCCTAGTGCTTTGTACTGAAACTAAAACAGGATTGGATAGAACTAATATTATTTTCTGTAAACTTGGAAGCTATGTTCCCGAATCATGGCGTTGGTTATGCAGCTTCATGTACAGTAAAGAAGCTTTGCTCACGGAGGTGAAAAAAGCTTGCAATATCATTCCTGGGTATTTCTTTCGATTTACGCTTTTCCTTCTGGAATGTGCGAGGGACAGAAAAATAAGCACCATGAACGGGAGTCACATGAAATGAAACTTCAGCATGCAGACTGAGAGAACCTTCCCATATGCACATCTTGAATTTCTGAAATTATTATCCACCCATAGCAAGAGCTTCTTGAATGCCCTTGTTCTAGACCAGTTAATTCATCGTGACATATTTCCGAGCCGCCGAACCGTGATCACGGACAGGTTCAAGCCCTTTGTTGAAAAATATGCGGGCATCCTTAGCGCTGAACTTCTTTCTCACTTCGAGCAATTTTGCTTTTTTGAATTATAGTTGTGTGCCGCTATTGAAGCGTATCTGCAACGCCTGTGT